>PVJX010005045.1:0-88681 GCA_004027295.1 Dolichotis patagonum
TATATATATTTATATATATAATAATTTTTATATATGTATATTTATACACAAGATAGTTAAGATAGTTACACAGCTAGTTTCTCTTAGTTTATTCAAAAGAAAGAGTTGAGCTGATATTGTTTGGACAAGATATTTTGCCTATATCCTACATGCTGCATAACTACTACAAAGACAACAATAAGCAATGTATTAATTATTGTAATTCCTACTAATCTGTTTTGAAACTCTGTTCTACTGGTATTTTTATCTTGTTTTTCTCTTTAAAATAAAATTTTTTTTAAAATTGAGGCTAGTTGGGCAACTTAGAAAATTTTCTGTATCTCAAAGTTTAGAAAATAAAGTGCTGGCAATGCAAGTCAGTGCTACCCTTGCATGCTGTAGGCCCTGGGTTCAACCCACATCACAGAAAGGAGGAGGAGGAACAGGAGGAACAGGAGGGGTTGATAAGGAGGACTGTCTTCCCTGACCAGTGGCCTTATCTCCTTCTGTCTTCAAGAGGAACTTCAAAATTCTTGTAACAACTGGAAGTTCCTTTTCCTTTTCTACCTGTTTTTTAGCCTGTTCTTAAATATTTGTTCACTTTAACTTTTGTATAAATTTAATCAACTTACAGTTCCAGCTCCTCATCACTTGCCTAACTAAATCTTCACATAAATTCTTTATTCCATCAGAGAGTGAGGGTACTGATAGCTATAAGTTCTTCTAATTTTGAAATATTTTCAAATTAAATGCATATTTAAAGCCAATTCTTTCACTAGTGAGTGACCAACTCCATTTTAAATAAATTTCATTCTTGCCATTTTCCTTAGTTACATGTGCCTTTCCTCACATTTTGTTTTTCATGTACTTTGTGTACAAAAATACACCTTGTTAGCTAAACCACCTTGTTCTTATGTCTCTCTCTTCTCTTTAGCTCATTCATAAGTAAATACTCAGAATTCCATCCTTTTATTACCTACCATCCTCATGAGTCACAATCTACTAAAATAAAAATACCTGCTTTTTCTGTACACTTCTTAAAATCTACTTTTAAACACTGAGACTTGGGACTGCTTTGCCTTGGTAATACAGACTTTAATACAGTCACCTTTCCCCAGAATTCTTTTAAATACCGTATCATCAAGATGTCTTTGTTATTGCAAGATACAGAATTGCAACTCTCTCTTCTGCTTCTTGCACATTCAAAGCACATCACTACATGTGCCATAAAACAAGATTGCTGATACTCTGTATTTGTTAACTCATATCTCTACAGCACAACTGTACTATCATATTTGAGCATCACAGTAACCCTAGAAGTTGGGTAGGCAGCAGTATTATCCCAAGGCTGAAAACGATTGCATTATTTTCTCAAGGTCAGGACGTCAAACCAATGGACTTATTTCATCATCTTTTATATTCTTTTCAGCTCTTCGTAGTAGAATTAGACTTCTATCTAACATCAGTGTGCAAGATGTTTCCATCATTATTACTTCTTTTTTTTTTCTTTTTTAAAATTCTTTTTAAAGAAAAAAAAGCAAAACAGAAAAAAGGGTAGAAATAATACAGAATTTCAAAAAAACAGTAAAAAATTACTAGTTGATAAATTACATATTGTCCTCTTAGAAATAGTTGTTCATGTTACAAAATTAAAGCATACAAAGTGGACATTCAAACAGTGAGGCTGCAAACAGTTCTGTTCAACGGTCCAACAAAAACTTAGTAATGCGGTTATCAATCCTACACACTTAAACATACTTGTAGTTATACCCTTTAGAGTACTTTCTTTTCCTCCTTTTGCTTTTTAAGTTCATTATCTTTTTAGTTATATCATTTTCAGGTTGCTCAGTATCTTACTAATCTGTTTTGTTGTTGTTATTTCCTTTTTAATCACCTTATATAATTTTGTTGTTTTGTTTTTGAGTTTCTCCTCATCCATGCCCTATGGATCAGCTATGGTGGAGTTGGGAGTTTTTGGAGGCATTTTGTTACCTTGTTTTCTCATGTTCTATTTTTTTATTTAATTTTTTATTAACTTGGAGGTAGTAATATACAACAGAACAGGCTAGAATAAAGCCAATTGAGACAGTGTAGTCAAATTGGTACAGAACTTCACAGCAGGTTACCAGGATAACACTAATAGGTACCACTGTATATCTCGTTAGCCTCACAATAGTTGTTCTTTCAATCAAGTATAGCAAAATCAAAAGAAATACAGAATATGATAGAACTTATCAAAACAGAATATTGAATAGAGCAATATCATTAATCAGGAAAAAGCAAAATGGCAATAAAAATATTTGCTTTCAAAAAGATAGTAGAAGGAAATCCCCCTTATTTGTTATATTACATAGAGTCAACCTCCCAAGAGACACTCAGATCTCTGGTTCCCACTTGCTAATGGCGGGGGGGGGGGGGATGGCATGTTTGATTCTCAGCCCACACTGGTAGACTCACAGCCACTTACCAGGGCAGCAGGCTGGATGCTTGTTTTCCCAGAGCCCTAAGTTCCAACATGGCATGGGTCTCAGGAAACGTTGCTTCTTGCCCTGGGGTGGCTGTGGCTTGCCAGACCATAGCCACTTACCAGGGTGGCAGGCTGGATGCTGGTTTTCCATTATTACTTATTAACCTATGCAGGTTTGATACTTTAGTTAGGAACTCTTTTAAATATTTCTAATAACTGGAGAGTTTGCTCTCTTAGAAAATGATGTCACTTTCCCTGTCTGTGAGAATGAATTTCATTTGACCTTGGTTTTATTTTCAGTTCCACTATCTCTTCCTTGTGTGACCCTGGAGTCTTGACTTCAAAATTCTACTCTAAATATAATATTATCTTTCTTTCTTCATACTTCATAAGCTTTTTCTAATTATAAAAGCAAAATTTTCCATTACTGAAGTTTTCTAGATTAGTACATAATATCAAAGCAATTTTCAGTTATCATTAGCCGGAAGATGAAAAGTGAAGATAAAGAAAAAAGAAGAAAAAAGATAAAAGATAATGAGGAAGAAAAAGAAGAAAGATTTAAGTAGGAGAAAACAAAAATCATCAGGGTATTAAAATGCAAAACAGGTCTCAAGTGAGTAAATAGAAGCAAAATCCTCTCTGATTATCAAAACCAGGTATTTATCTATAAGAACTGTTTCACATATGCCCTGAAGATCCTATCTATCCCTATTAAGAAAAAAGCCAAAGGAGGCAAATTACAAATCAGATAACTTAACAATTTGGTAAAAATAAATTAATGAATTAAATCATCTCTAATTGTTTCCCAATGTTCTCAGGTATTTAAGTACATTTATACACAGCTAGACTGCACAAATACATTTATAAATTTTTTTTATTTTAAAGAGGATAAAATAGAATAAAGCCAATCTAAACAAACCAGTGGAAAAGATACAGGACTTCAAAACATTATGAAATCAACAATAGTTACCATAATGCCTTTTAACGTCTTCAGAATAGCTGCAGATACTTTGTACATAGTCAAAATCAAACAGAACAGAATAGAATAGAAACAATAAAAACAAAACAATGAATGCAATAAAGGACTTCAAAACAAGCCTATAGTGAATCCAAAATGGCTACCATAATATATCTTGCTATCTTTGAAATAGTTGTTTCCGCCATTGGATTTGACATAATCAAACAAAACAAAAGAGAATAAAAACCAACCCAACAAAACAATAGGAATAATATAGGACTTCCAAAATAACATCATAGAGAATCAACAATGGCTGCAACCCTCAGAAGGAGATGCCACACTGTGCACTACTATCCTCTGAAGCTATGATCAGACCACTGGCCCTAGACCTGCAATGTTAGTGAAACAGCAAATCACCACAGGCATCCAATTGCATTTCACCTCCATAGCTATCATCACAGCCTGTGTTTCTCTGGGTAAGCCAGTTGCTTACGAGGGGGTGGAGAGTGGCATTGGTACCCCTTGCTTGCCAGGCTATGCACTAGAAGCGGCTGGAGTCCAACTGTTCCCAGTCTGGTGGTGGCCCACACATGGTGCTGGTTCCCAGACTGGGCTTGTTTGCTGGTGCAGCCATTTTTCTCTCTCCCCCCAGTCTATAAATGACCTAAAATTGTTTTACAGGAACAGCAACATTTTATTTTAGTGTGGCCTATGCTAAAGCACAGTGGGGTCGTGACATAAAAGAGAGCCCTCCTACGCTAAAATCCAAGAAGTAGCTGAGGGATGCTGCCTACATTGTAGCTTGCAGGCCTGTTTTAGTGAAGAGCAGGCTGGAAGTTGCTAAAAATGTTGGGTATGCAAAAAAGAGGCCCAGATCTCTCCCATGTAAAAGATTATCAATTTAACAGAGTAAATAAAACAAAAATCAAAATTAAAAGTTTATTTTATTTTGAAGTTCCTGAAAATCATCAGGAAAATAAGTCATGAAGAACAGGATGGAGTTTGTACACTGAGATACTCTAGCAATAACAAAGGGAAACCAAACAACCTATAAACACGCAAGAGTTGACTTTATAGTTCATGTATCCATCAAACTTGTGGGAAAACTGTTTTAATATCATATATAAAGCCTAAAAAGATTCCACCCACTGAATGCCTACTCTAGGATCAAAGAACAGATGCCATTTGTATTCAGAAGTAATGTACATTGGCTCAGAATTAAGGTCTTAGGTTCTGGTCCCAAACAGTGACTACAATGTGACCTTATTGGTAAGAACTTTCATCTCAATATCTGTTCTTTTTAAATAAGGATACTGGATTAGATCATCTCTAAAATTTTTCTGTGTCTATAATCCTATGATTCTATGAATAAGAGCAGAAGACTTCTATTGAGTCTCCAGCAGGACCTAGGAAACTGTCCAAAACCCACAGGTAATTGGTTTTCCCCTCACAGTAAAAACAACTCCAATAATTCAACTTCCTAGTAAATCTATCTTCTTATACCCTTGTATTTAATGATAATATGTTATTATCCAATCAGAACATTAAAATAAAATTCTACTATACCCAAATGAAATAATACTCTAGAGGAGAGGAGAATAATGGCTCTCTCAAACATTAAACTACAAAAGAAGAAGACAATTCTGTTTTCCAACTCACCAGAAAAATGGCCCAGAGAGAGCTGTGCAGATTTGAGCTAGTGTTTACAGTACAGTCATTAATCAATGCCATGTAAGTGAAATTATTAGACATGTGTTCATGACTAATGACTTCTTAACTTCATCCTGGGGTTATAAAGACTAAAACTTGTATTTTTGTTGTTTTTTTAATTTCAAATTCAAGCCATAGCCAGCAAACAATAGCCTTTAATCTTAACTTCTGTCGACAACTCCCACAGCTTTCTAAAATTCCTCAAAGCCTAGTGTAAATAACAAAAGCAAAGGTAATTTTTCAGACAAGCAGTGACAGGCTATGGAAATTATTTAAAATGGGGAGAGGAACTACCTAAAACTTAAGTTCCTAATACCTCAGTTTATAATCTCACACAAAAATCTCAAATCCACTTGCTGTTTTAACATGAAATAAGATAAATGATCACCCAGTAATTTTCAGATCATTATATCCCAGAAGTCATTCTTATTTTAGCAAAAGTTTCAGAATTCAAATTAAGACAACCCTTTCCATTGTTCCTTTGGAAGATTCCACCATTGCAAGCCTTCTGCAATCCCTGGTCAAGTCACCATCAACCTTTGCCATTCAGGGTGAGGCAGGCCTACCTCACGGTCTGTCAGCATTTCTTCTCATCCCATCCCAACTCCATTCCTACTCTCAGGGGCCTTCAGAGCAAGGTAATGGACACAAACTCAAAGTCCAAGATCTATCGATTCCCTAAGCACTACTATGTACCAGCTACCGCTTGGCCACTCTCTAGGCTTAGGAAGGGTGTACACTGGTAGAATCTGCCTTTAGAAAAAAGCAAAGAAGTCTTCACATAACCTGATAAGAGCTTAAGGCCATTTAGGTAGAAAATTGTGAGAGTCTCAGTTACTGTAGCAAAGCTTAGAGAGAAGGAAGGTTTGAATTCTAGGTAGACCTCCACTCTGGCACAAGCTTGAATCTCTAAAGAAAGACAGTAAGGCCCTTTAAAATCTTTAAGCGTAAGGTAGAGCTCACATTTCATAGGTCCAATATTGATACTGCTCCTGTTCTTCAAATTTTCATTTTTTTTTTCTTGAGACAGGGTCTAGCTAGGTAGTGCAGGCTGGCCTTGAACTCACTTATGTAGCCAAGGCTGGCTCAAACTCATGGTGATCTTCTGGCCTCCATCTCCCAAGTACTGGGATTAAAAATGTGTGACACCACACCCAGCTTCAAAGAATTCTTCAAAAGCTTTAACTCTGAGGGTATGGAACCCAGGCCAAGCACGGCTGTGTGCTCTCTCCCCATTTGTACACAGAATACAACTAGATTAAAATGAATGTGAGGGGCATCATAAGAAAAAAGACTCTAAGCCTAGCAACATGTTTTATTCTGCACAATGTGTCAGAAGCAAAAGTAGTAGAGGCAGAAATTTGAAAAGCTCTTACACATTAGAGGATTTTCCCCCCGGATGCTCTTAGGAACCCCACTGGCATCGTGTAAGAAAGTCTGAGCTAGCATGTTGAAGGATGGTAGACCACAAGAGCATAACTGGGGTGCCCTAGTCATCAATCAGCTGCTCCCAGCTGACTCAGCAACTGCTGGTGTGAGTCCCAACAGAAACCAGCTAAGTCCTGCTGTGCCCAGCCAAAACTGTTGAGTCCATGGAATCAGGAGCTAAGTTAATGGTTGCTATTTAGGACTAAGTGTTAGGGTGGTTTCTTGCAGGGCAAACAGTTCTAACAGATACAGAACTCAAAGCCTTATAGGAAAGCTAGATTTGCATACAATTATAAGGAAAATGCACAGATAATTCAGAGGAAAGCGTGATTAATGCTGCTAGATCCAGCATGGAGGAATGGACAGAAGCATCAGGAAAAACACAAAGGATACGGTGTATATTCTTTATTTTGGGAAAAATAATCATTTCAGAAGGAAACAGACTTAACCAATCTCTGCTACTTCCATCTGTTGCTATAAATCTCTAAAGGAGACAACAGATCCAAATCAGAATCCATAGGCTACTGTTCCCACTGGGAAACTATGAGATACTCCTTCAATCACTGCTCTCTCTTTCTCCCAGATCAGACAAGGCCTTGAGGATGCAGACAGGCTACTCATGTACTTGACTCAACTGCATTCAGTTCGCTGTGATTGCCCAGAAGAGGGGTTGAAAAAATGACAATGCACTGCCACAGCCCATGGTGTGACCAGCACACCAAGCAGAGAGATACACAGAGGAAAAGAAAACCCTCATCTAATGAGGGGCCCTAAAAGTCAAACTGTGAAATTCTTCTCCTTTGCACACACATTCCAAGACTTTAATTACAGCTTTGCACCAAGTCTTTAAAGTGTTTAATATAAATATTTTTAAGTGATTTTAAGGATAAAAGGAATCAAAATGTAGTTTAAAGATTAAAGGTATGCATTTTTACAGTATAATGTTATCTTAATAGAAAATACTCATCTAACCATTACAGTACTTACATATCTGATAGCATAACTGTGATCAGGAATATTATGAAATTATGAAAATCACACTTTCAAGGAGCATTTAGTGAAATGGGAAAATTCTCATAAAAACTGCATTTAAAAATTTCATGCATAGAATGGTCCCAATTATGTAGAAAAAATATATTCATGGGTAAAAATTAAACTGTGCCTAATGTCAACAGTATCCTTGGGCAAGGAGATCAAGAGAGAATATTTTCTTCTTTACATTTTTCCAAATTGAAATATAAAGTTATTATTGAATCATACAAACCAAACTTAAGGTTTAGACTATAAAAGCAGCCTATATATTTTAAAAAAATCAACATCATGAAAAAAATAAAAGGCTAGGAAATTATTCCAGATTAAAGAAGATTAAAAGTCATAATAACTAAATATAATGTGTGATCTTGATTTCTTTAGACAAGGAGAAATACTCTCTAAAGAACACTGAGACAACAGATGTCTTAGTTACTTTTCTTATTGCTGAGACAAAACCCCCTACACCCAAAGTTAAGGGAGGAAAAGTTTATTTTGCTCACATTTTGTTGAATTTTCAGTCCATAATCAGCTGGTTTCAAGGCAGAGTGGCACATGACAGATAGGCATTGCAGAGTGAAAACAGTTCGTGGTGAGCAAAAGGTAGCAAAGCAACAAGAGATGACCACAATTCTTTCTATCCCTTATATTTTATCCAGGCTACTTAGGGTAGGTAACACTCACACCCTTAATCCTAGCATACTTGATCCTACCATTGCACCATGAATCAATTCCAGCATCACACACTCTAGATCCAGCCATCTCTGAACACACCCCACTTATGACTGCATGAGTCCTTTAGGGACATCCAGACACAAGTCATAACAACAGGCAAATTTCAAATATGGACTATCTATGTGATTATACAAGAGATTGCCTGTGTTCTTAGGAAATACATGAGGAGATGGTCAAGAGTCAACAACTAACTCTCAAAGGTACCTACACTTGTGTAGGTAGAAAGGGAGAGAGACAGAGTAAGAGAGAAAGAGAAGTATGAGAGACAGGGTAACAGAGGGAAGGAGGGAGGTTACAGATGAAAGGAGAGCGGGAGGAGACAGATGGAGTAATCAAGCTAATGTAGCAAAGCATTAACAATTTTTTTTAGATGTGGTCTTGCTATGTAGTCCGGGCTGCCCTTGAACTCACGGTGATCATCCTGCTTCATCCTCCTGAGTGCTGGGATTACAGGCGTGCATCACCATGCCTGAGAACATTAACAATTTCTACACAGATAGCTTTAATTATATTCTACAACTCCTCTATAAGTTTGAAATTATTTCATGATAAATTAAACAATTCTATATCTTAAAAAATGAATTTTTTATATAAAAAATTTTTATATAAAAAAATAAGAAAAGTCTTCAATGCTTATTGTAAATTCACAATGCTAAAGGTAACTTTAAGATTTGCTTCCAAAAATGTCACACAGTACTTTCATACCAATTACCAAAATCTTCTTGAAGAAAATGGCTAAGAAAGGGAAAAACTTCTCTACGAACCATGCTTGTGCTGAAAGACATGTTGGTAGAGGCTGGAATCTCTCTCTCTCAGCACCCACTGGAGGCCAAAGGTGACTGCAACACAGGAGGGGCAGGAGATCCTGGGCACTGGCCCACACTCTTCTGTACTGCAGAAGAATGCCACAAGTCTGCCACTTCAGCACCTGGAAGTGTTTTATCCACAACCTTCTTCCTTCCTCTCTAGCAGTCTGAACCTGGCTCTATGGTACCACTTGTAGCTTGGCCTGGTCCTCTGCCTGGAGTCTTCTTTTATCTCATGGGAGAATTTCCCAGTTCTATAAATTTTCCTAAGTATAACTGACAACCAGGCCTCTGGGTAGATGTAACAGAAAAGGACAAAACTGGACAGAGACTATCTCCTATTAAATAATATTATACATTATTCATTTCCTTAAGTTTCAAGTTACTGAAAGAAGATTTAATATGTAAAGCATATTTTATATTATTTTTAACTCAATATCAGGATCACTTTATAGAATTTTAACTATATTCAGAAAAAGTCAAATCATTAAGAGTTACTTTTAAATATGAATAGTTGTGATTTACTTGATACTTCAGAGAACTAAACAGTTGTTTTATATGGAATTAACTGAAAAGGTAAATAGATCAATACATTGTGAATGGTCCTTTTTTGTTACACAATTAATAAAGAAAAGTCGCCAGACATGGTGGCACATGCCTATAACCCCAAAACTCAGGAAGCTAAGGCAGGAGGATGACTATGAGTTTGAGGCCACCTGGAGCAACATAGTAAGGTCAAAGCCAGCCTGAACTCCATCGTGAGGCCCTGCTTCAAAAAGAAAAAACCTGTGGGATGGTATCATAAACTTCCCTTGCTAAAATAATTATTCTTATGCTCTGGAATTTGTCTAGTACCAACATAATAAATTTTATTCATGACCAAAAAATATTTCTCAATTCTCCACAAAATAATCCAAGCCTACCAGACATGTACGCAAGTTCAGCAGAGAAAATATGTCATTCTTTGGTCATTTTGTTTTACTTTACTATTTATTCTGTCCATGAGTTTTGGATAAATCCAAGTGATGAAATTTAAAGACACAATAGTTGGTGCATGTTTTCTTATACTACAAATGCTATGTGCTCATTAGATTAAATATTTTTCAATGTAAACCAAAGAAAAACTTAACTTTAATTCCACCACCAAACAATAATCAGTGTTAAAGTTTCATGTTAGATCTTTTCAGATATTTTATGCATACATTTTACAAAAAAAAATTGCCATATTCTGCATAGTGTTTTATAACTTGTTTTATCCACTCAGCAGTGTAATGCTACTCCTTGGGAACAAATGCACCATCAGGGTCACAGGCTGCATTTTAGTCTACATCAAGATGTACCACATGTCTGAGGTTTAACCTGTTTCTATTTTCTACATCAAGATGTACCAAATGTCTGAGGTTTAACCTGTTTCTATTTTCTTCTAACATATGCAACTTTCTTAATAAACCAATACACTGAAATCATTGATTACTTTCAAGGACAGCTTACCAAGGAAGAACGACCTTTCCTATGGTCACTGAACTTCCCACAGAAGGAGCTTCTGCTCTGTGCATTGATGGTGTCTCTCCAAGCCCATCAGACAGTGAAGTCCAAACCCTCCACTGCAGCTGGAGTGGGCCATGAACAATGGGGAGCTTACTCTTCAGGATAAAAATATTGCGGCCACACCACACTGAAGCATTTTTTTTCTCTTATTGGTGATTTTGACATATAAGAAGTCTTATGAAAACATAAATCTTATGAAATCTTTTGAAAATATAATATAAACTCATATTATCTATTTAATAAATTATATGTATAGAGAAAAATAAAACATTCTCAGTGACACACAGTTGTCATACACTAAGAACATATTGTTAATATCATTATTGTTCATAAGGGCAATTTTGCCCTTCATTCTTTTCACATACAAATGGAACAATGGTGTGACTTTCTTGCTTGATACAACAGACCACAAAACCTCTTTTGAGAAATCAAAAACACACACAAAACTAACCGAACCAAAGTGATCTAATCTAACAGAAGATCATATGGCTCTACACTTCGTCTTGAAATAAGGAAGCTAAAGATGAAGAGACTGAGATGAACGAAGTCATGGTAAATTCATTTATTCAACAAATATTTGCTGAGAAATCTACTCAGTGCATGTCCAAGATTTGGCAGCACAGGTAAGATCTCCAACATCATGGAGCATCCAGGGGTCGTGCTGAAGGCAGCTGATCTCCTGCTGAATTACAGGGCTAGGTCTTCTGATTACCATGCCAATATGATTTCATCACCCACTTATTCATTCATTTATTCAAATATTAAGCACCCACCATGTGCCAAGTTCTGGTCCAGGTTCTGGAGACAGTGACTATGACAAAGGTCCTATATAGAACTTTCATTCTAATAAGCAAGAATAATGAAGAATTTCTTATTCTAACAAATAAGAATGATGGTGTTAAGTGCTGCCAGAATATTTAAGCACAGCCAGTCAAACAGAGATCCAGGGAAGAGGGGACACACCTTTAGCAAAGAACATCCAGGTTGTCCTCCCAGTGCAGACATTAAAATTACAGCAGTGGAATGAAACAATTTTTCAATCTGTAAATAAGATATTCAACAGATGGCCTCAAAAATCAAGACATTTAACAGTAAGGCATGTGCATTTCACATGTTTTACTTTCTCCTGGGTTATTCTGCCTTTCTGACATGGGACTAAGCTATTTGTCTTGATACTGCACCATGAAAAAGAAAATTCACTTCCTAGAAGATTACAGAGTGTACTAGCTCATGTTTATAGAATCTTTAAATTCTATATTATTTACTCAAATAATACTACTTATGCACTGTTCACCCTGTTTAATCCTCACTGTACCAAAAAATAATTTCAATTAAATGCACCATAATCACCAGTGACAAAAGTTTAATTTCAAAAGATAGCCAAGTTTTAAGAAGAAGGCATATGAGATTCAAATTATAAATGCACATATATACTTGAGCTATTCCAGCTTGTTCATCTGACTATGTACTTACTGTCACATCTGGAGACTTAGATAACATAAATAACAATGACAAAACTATTTTAAAAGTCCACTTGGAGATCTAAACATTACATAAATTCTGTATCTGAAAATCAGTTATTTCACGTAGCCAAGTTCTAAGTTTACTTTTTAGGCATCACAGGGAATAACACCAAAGCAAACTGGTTAGCTCAATGCTCAAAACTTCACTTCCCAGACTCCCTTGTAACTAGCATTCTTAGTGCAATTTAGGCTTTACCATCCAAAGAGCTTCCGCAAGACTTGACTTGAGAAAAGTAGTGCTCAAGGCATCATTTTGGTGATGCACATCTCTTAGGCAGCAGACCACATTAAAGCTAATGGCATCTCTTGTAGTCTGAACCCTGTATCACAGCTAAAGTAGAAATTTCCACACGACAACAGTTGCTTTGTGATTCATGGTTGTGGCTCGGGCAGTACGATCTAGAAACAAGCAGCTGGCACACAGACATCCTCAGTCCTGTCTTCCCTCAAGGTAATAAGGCAGCAGTTCCTCTGGCACTAAATTCTGTACTGTTGTTTTGGGAGTATTTTTAGAGGCCAAGCCCAGAGTCTCTGACCTTTCTGATGACTGGATTAATAAGCACCTAATTCCATACAGGAAATGCTTTTATTTTTATTATTCTTTTTCTAGTTAGCTAGAACCGTCTCCATTTTCTACAAATGACCTCTGAGTGATACGATATTAAGACAATGACTTAGAAACATTCAACTATCAGAACATTTTTGTAATTTCAAATATTCAAAGGATCAAAATGGTATAGATTTCTGTAGACAGAACTAAATAAAGTACATTATGTAATCCTCGGTTCTTTTCCCTAAGTAACAGAAAAACCTTATGTTAAAAAACAGACTTACTCAATACATTATTTTTCATTCAAATTCATGATGATTTGATATTTGAAAACTACAGCAAAAGGAGAATATTCTACTTCAGTCTTTTAAACAACTAAAATAATGGCTTTCTTTCTAAGGCAGACCTTGAACATGTGTTAGCTGGACTGAATATGGGCAGAAAAGTATAAATGGTTGAAACTAGTAGATAAACCAAAGTATACCAGTTTTGCATAAGGAATAGCAAATCAAAGCAGGGAGGCTGGTCCATAAAATTAAGTACAATAACATAAATATCCATTTACTTTATTTCACAATTACATACACACTATCAGAAAAAGTAGGGCACTTCATGTTGGAATTTTAGAAAAATTTTATAACATCTAGAATAATGTAACAATTTTCTACAAGACAGGAACTGAGCATATGGTTAATTTCCTCAGCATCATTTCTGTTTTTTCCATGCATTTATATTTTTATTTAAAAATAGAGAAAGAAAATGTAACCATAAAGGTGAAAAATATATTTATTGATGTAGTGGAACTGCTTCACAACGGTCTCAACAGAACCCAAGTATCTCTGAGGCCAATGCCATTTTCTTATTCCCTAGGAATACTACTGGCCTGCCTTTTCAGAAACGTAAAAACATGACACAAAAGGAAATAAAATCATGGCCACTTTGCTCTCCCTTTGATGATGAATGGAGAACCCTGGATTCATGCCTAAGCAGAAAAGCAACGTAGCAGATTAGTGCCTGTTTTCAGCTCCATCTCTTTACACAAGTCTGCTCTCCAGGTCCTCGGCGAAACAGGAGTACTGAAGCAGATCCTCCACCAGAACTGTCTCAGGTTATATGGGAAAAGTCAGCTCTAACCACAGGATGTTTTTCATGAATATATACCCATATTATCCACATCATTCTATTCATGACATACAAGATCAATTTCCCAAAAGATTCTTCATCAACTTCCAAAAAATTAGAGGACTATTACATTAATATTTCTTGAATTCTCAATTAGTACACAGGACTTTATTCATTGTCATGGAATTATACAACAAAACAAAAACGAAGCTCCTATCCTTATGGAACTGGAGTTTAGAGGGAAAAGAGATCTTATCTTTTTTTCTTCAATCTGTGTTAAAAAGAATTTCATTTGGGTACTTGCAAACTGTTAGTGATTCTCAATTTGGGAAATTGTTGGAAATGTTATCTTTACTATCCACTCCTTGGTCTTAGTAAATCTATTACATTTTAAAAGAATTCTGTATTTTAAATGAAAATTTTATTTTCATGTTAGCAAGATGTGTCACAATGGTCAAAATTACAAAGATGTGTCAGAGTGGTTGCTCCAAGAATCATTGTCCTGGGGACCATGAAGAGACTGAGTGAGCCAATGAAACAACAGAGTTCGGCAAAGAACACCCACTGTCCCTTACAGCCTGCCCATACGCAGACAGCCGCCTAAACTCAATCGTGATTCGAACCTTGTGGGTATGAATGAGGCAATTCACATCTAGTGAATTTGAATTCTTTGGTGTGGCAGCAAAAGGTCAGGCAATTGGGTCAGTAAGAACATGCCATTGGGGTGGCAGTGTAGCAGGGAGTAGAGGAAATCAAAGGCAGACACTTCATTCTGCTTACCATTACAAGTGAGAAAGTCATGGATTAATGCTTTCAGACAATATAGCCCTATTCTTAATTTTTAGGAACTTAGTTATTTCGTTTATAGATTACCTGTGTCTTTTGAAACATTTTTGCTTCTAGCATCATCTTTTAGCCAATTAGCACGTCCATAGGAGATGGAGATGGAAAGGAAGTAGAAGCAAAACTTCAGACAGCCCAGTTTCATCTCTTGGCAATAAGTTCAGGAAAAGTAATTGTGTGGAGAAAGACTAAAAAACAAAGGGAGTTCTCACCTTGGGCCTGTTCAACTCATAAACAATACAGTTCAATGAGAAGTTAACTAGAATTTTTTTTGCTTTAACAGTTTGCTTTAAAAAATCTTTCCATTTGAAAATGTTTAATAGGCATACAATCCTTCAGTTTAAAATATTCTTTTGCTTACCAAAATGTGTTTTACATACGATGCTTTAAGAGAACACTTAATAAAAGCTTCTCCGTGTTATGGAAGAGTAGAGCGGCTGCAATTATACTTACTTTCATTCATTTTTGTGGTTTTAGGGCTTATCCTAAAGCAAAGTGAAGAGCTGTGATTTAAGTTTGCAACATTAACTGTTTCCCATTTCATACTAGCCTTTTTTTCATCATGAAAGTCTGTAAGTGGAAAAAATAATGTGGATGCACAAGTGAAAAAAATCTTACTTTCAATAACCATAACATAAACAACCTATTATACATGTTCAAATTCTCAATCTGCCAGGATTAGATGGGTATTTCTATAACTTAGCTAATAACCTGGAACTGCATTGACTTTTAAATAAAATCCTTGTAAAGATAATATGAAATGCAGCAAACAGCAAAAATCATTTCAATATAAAGCCACAAGTATTCCTATTTAGTACAATCACAACAAAAAGTAACAGGGCAGAGGATATAGCTCAGCAGCACAACGGCCTGCCTAGCAAGTGCAAGGTCCTGAGTCCAATTCCCAGTACCAAAATACAAAACTCTGAGTAACAATGCTTCATCCCAAAACAGTGTACTGTAGTAATAATTATGGCATGAAGAGAGCTTTTTCTTTCTTTTTCCAAACTCTACTCAACAAGTCCCATTTGATCAAAAAGGGTTTAATGAGGACTTCCTATGTATCCAGTGTTTTCTATTGGAGTTATAAAGATAAACCCAATATACATGGAATTTAAGCCTAAAAGAAGAAAAAGCCACACATGAAAACAACTACAAAAGCCCAAGATGGGTTCAGAGGTTCAGAAGAGAGAGGATGCAGCTGGGTTATCAAAGAGTGCTTTGTAGAAGGAGACATTGAACTGTACCAAAAAAGAGAGAAATGATATGCCTGATCTTGACAGTGGAAAAAAAAAGAGAAGAAAATAAAATTTAAAAGTTTAAACTGTGTTTTTTGTTGTGCTTTTGAGTTATTATTGGGAAAATTCCAAACTTACATAAAAGCAAAGCGAACAGTGTAATAAGTGCACAGGCACCTATGTGTAACTCCAATTACCAGCTCATAGGTAATCTTGATGTCTCTTCTCTCACTCACTCACTCCCATACTCCTCTCTTCTACCAGACAGCTCTCAAACAAACCCTATTCCATCATTTTATCAACAAGAAACTAAGTATGAATTTTGAAAGACTCTTTTTTAGAATTGCTTTATTTTATATCTATTTAATAAACACTGCTCTAAGTGACTTATAGATAACTCATTTAATTCTCAAAACAATCCTATAAGGTAGGTATTATTATCCCTGTCTTTTCACTGATGAGGAAACTAATTAATACTTAGAAGGCTAAATTACTTGCCCAAGGTTGCCAAGCTAGTAAGTGGCAAGTCACGATTTGAATTCTAGTATTCGGGCTCAGATCAATGCTTTGAAAGCCTACTGTATACTATTCTGCAAGCAAATATAGTATTGCATTTGGTCCTTCAGAGACAAAAAGTAACCTAAATTTCAGTCCACACCATATATTCCAACTTGTGGTTGAAAGAGATATAGATAGTCCTTCCGCTCAGCAGAAAAGGTACAACTACTTACATTTTCCAATGAAATCATACTTGCTTTTAAAGTAGTTTTAGTAAACACTGATCAGAAAAAGCAATAATATATTCTAGAAGTGGTTGAATAAGTGCAAGAATAGCAAGTCATCAGGGCTCCTTAATCATATATGTGCATTTGCCAAGTAATACATTATCTGCATATCATACTTCAACAGTAAAAGTTACTCAGTTCCAATGTATTTTTAACAATCCAATTTCATCAGCACTCCCACTGTGGACCTTCTCACTGCAACATTTCAACATAAAAACCATCATGGTTACCTAAAACACTGAATTATTTTGACTTGCACAAACACCACAATGTAATTGAACTTCAGGAACTCAAATGCAGGGACTACTGCCTTCCTCGATTTTTTTTTAAATAATTAAGAGTCCAATTAAATTAACTTAATTACTAAAATATGTACGTGTACACATGTATTCATACATAAATAGATACATACATATAGTATTCAATCTTACTATCTGAAAACCTAAATATCTGAAAAGTAAATGTATTCGTATTTTTGCATATTTATGTCACACTCAATTATAAAATATATCATCTCTATCATCTATCATCTCTGATTTAAAATTTTAAAAACTATGTTCACATTCCACAAACCTTCTGAGTCCAAGGAAAAGAACTATCTACCGCTTACTAAATAAAATACTTTGATAGACACTTTAACTGGGATATGAGGCCTCACATTCCTTTTCTATGGTCAGTAATTCTCAGGGAAAAAATTTCCATATTTTGAAACTACTCATAGTAATAATGTCATACAATGATATAAATGTGCCTACTTTAGATTAAAGTGAAATCCATTAGGATATAAAGAAAATAATGCCTAAGATTTTATAACATCATTAGAAATGCTTATTTTACTGCCATGGAGAAGAAAAATAAAAGAAAATTCTTTTCTTACTTCTGGAGAAAAGCAACAGAAAGTATATAATTTTTCACATGTTTTAAGCCCAATAGCTAAAAACATCAGGCATCTTCACAGTTTTTGGAGTTTAACAGCTGTTCTTTAGAACAAGAAAGAAAGCTAAATACTTCCTTTGAGAGACGTCTGCTTCTCAACCCAAATGCTAAATATCCTTAGCCTGAGACCAGCTTCTCCCAAACCAAGTGATTTATCTCACAAATTTGCAAGTGTAACTCCTGACCAAAGTGAGACACAGCTAATATCATCATCTCTCTGAGGTCCTTGCCAAAGTCCCACTTCCTCCTCCCTGGACATTCCTGTTCCCCTTCACACCATGTACCTTTGGTCCACAACCCTAATCATCCTGCAACCTACCACACAACTGACTTGCATATTATGTTCTCTATTATCCACATTTCCAGTTATAACGTGAGTTTTCCAGGGGCTGGAATACTTGCATTATGGGCTTTGTTCTCTAGGTCTTTAGAATAGTGCTTGGCATAGTAAGTATTCAATGAAAGTCTGTTGAATTTAGAGTTTTAAATAACAGTAATACTTGCTAGCTAATGTTTATGGAGATAGAGCCAGGGACACACTGTGCCCTTCAGACCCATTAAAGAACTCATAACTACCTGGGAAATACAGACTACTTTACAGATGAAAAAGGTATTCCTTAGAGAGATTCAGTAGCTTCACAACAAGTAAAGCTAGATCAAGATATTTTCATCTTGTATATCCAGCTTGAGTTCTTGAAGGACTGATGCCTTTATACCCTCCAAATACTTAAACCCCATCCAATAACTACAACACTAAAATATACATTAACAAAGCTGCTAAGTGTCCTCCCAAATTACGCCAAGCACATGAGTCAGACCTAAGAGTAACAAGGGGATGATGCTTGTTCTCCTTGCTATGATTATATGACTTTTTCTATCTTAGTAACAATGAATAATTTTTCAGTGCTGTACAGTTCAAAACCATGTTTTTATCCATACTGACAAACTTGATCTAAACTATTAACAAGTGCATCTAAATCTTGCTCTTTATCTGACTCCAAAAAGAAAAGGAACCTTTTGTTGAAATTGGACCTAAATGAGAAACAGATATTCAGATAGACAGGCCTCCGGGGTGGAAATTTCTGTAACTTCCAAAGCAGATACTAACTTACAACCCTTTTCTCACCTACAGTAACAGACGAGAAGAAAAGCAACATGATTCTATGGACACAGACAGAGCACCCTAGGGCCTGGCCAGTATGGCAAGAATCTACAAGAAGCCATCCATCCCCTGGGTATACTCATTTCCAATGTCCTGACTTCACTTTTCCTAGGAAATGTTAACAGAAAAAGCAGAAAACAGAAACAATTTGAAACTGAGAATTCATTCCTACAATATTGGTAATATCTAAGTGCCACAGAAGATCTAGCAAAGTACCAGGCATAATTCTATCCTCACAAGCCAATTGGAAAGCCAGACATAAATGCTTAAAGGTAAGCAATTTAAAAATTAACTGGCAAAAAGTAAAACTTTCATAGTCAATATCCCAAGTATCAAGAAATGTTAACATCTCAAAATACTAGACCTTAGAAATTCATTACAAAGTTTTTATGATGTATATAATTTGAAAGTCATTTCAAGTTTGGCTTTCTGTTATAAAGTAGCACACTCCCAAAATCCTGTTAAAATTATTCTTTAAGATTCAACTTAAAGGGGCTGAGGATTTCCCTCAGCAGCATAAGTGCCTGCCTGGCAAGTGGGAAGTTGTGAGTTCAATCCCTGGTTTAAAAAAAAAAATCCAACTTAAATGTGATGATGTCTGTCACTTTTCCTGACCTTTCCCCAGTGCTTTTCACCTCTCAGATTCTCCCTACACACCTCTCGTATGCCTTTCCTAATAAGCTATCAGCCAGCCATATGTCCCAGAGGCCACAGCCTATTCCCCTTGCTCCCTGACACTTAGTAGGGGCTTAACAGTCATTGGCTAAAATGAATGAAATAAAGAATTTACTAGTTCTTTTTTTTTTTAATTTACTAACTCTTAAGCCCTCAGAATCTATCTTCCTGGAGAAAACACTTAAGACATATACTTTGTACTTTTAAATGTTCTACTTGGCACATAAAAGCAAAACAACAAAAAGTTTTAATTAAAAAAAGAAATGAGGGTCTGCACCTGATACAATTACTGATACTGCAATAGGACAGCAGCTATGACAGGCAGGAGACAACTTAAAAATTTGTGGAGATGGTTTACAGTGATTGTGGGCCAAGAATGTTAAGTATCCTGCAAATCTTGGGAGAGTTTTATGCGCTGAACAATTATCCCACATCCTGCATGATTTTCTAACCCTTTGTTGTACAATGATATAGGGAAAATTATCTGAGATGTAGCCTAATTCTATTTTATATATAAATACCGAGGATTAGGCAATATACTGAATTCCCAGGAATGTAATTATTGGCCAAATTGAGAGAAAACTGAACATTGTTTTGTTTAGAATGTTTTGGTTGCAGAAGTGGGGATTAAACACAGGGCCTTCACACTGAGCTACATTCCTCCCCTTTACGTCTCACTAAGTCGCTAAACCGCCCAGGTGGGTTCAAACAGGATCCTCCTTCCTCACCATCCTACTATGCTGAGATTACAAGTGTGCACCATCATGTCCTACAAATTTTGTTTGGATCTTTACAAACAATTTTTCAGCATTTTGGAAAATCATGTCTGTGGCAGAAAGCCCCCTTGTGAAGTTTGAGTTATCAAAATAACACATCTGTATCCATCTGTCCTTGTGGCTCTAGGCATTGAGTATAGAGTTGCGTGTAGCACATACCAAACTGTGCACCCTGTCTCCCATTTCTGCACAAGTTCTGGTTCCTTCCCAGTCTCCTTCTCTGCCCCAAAACATCTGACATTGTCTACTGCAAACTTCTGGCTTTGAACATGTGAAGTCAACCATTTGACTAATTATTCCCTGAAAACGCTAGACTTTTTTAGTCCTCAGTTGCTTATGCATGACACTCCTCCTCCACCTTTCTATCTTCCTAAGTCCTGTCAGTGCCCAGAGCCCATCTCATGTGATGTTTCCTAAATAAATACTTTCTGGTATCACCTTCCCACCCCTTTCAATCGCTTGTGATGGATACAAGTAGTTTTGGTTCTGATTGCGTGCAATTAACCACTTTCTTTCTTTCTTTAGTCTTTCACAGTTTTCTTATCATTTCATATTTTATCTATTACAGAAAGGTGTAATTTTGAAGGCAGGAAACAGCCTCTACCTCTTTCTGGTATGTGATGTATTTTGCAATAGATTGGGCATGTAATAAGTGTTCAACAAAATGTTCTTTCACTGAACATCAATGCTTCACTTCTTATTTTGGGGAACTAGGGTCAACATTTTCCAGAGCATCAGACAGTTGCATGAGAGACTTCAGAAAAAAATAATAGGTAGAAATATTTCAGTTATAATTGGTCTGATCTAAAATTTATGGTCAGCAATGCTTTCTCAATGAGGATATTGTGAGTCTATCAAAATAATATGGGTAACTAATTCTATTTTAAATTGTCAAGGAATATAAATGCATGTCAAATAAATATTGGAATTAACAGTTTCAGAATGGACAAGGTAATAGCAGGTGTAGTAGTATTTAATGGGGTCCTGATTCAAGCCATCATGCCTGATTAAGTCTAGCTCTTTAATGGTTAGGTCTTTGGCAGGCACTTATGCCATCTTACGCCCTGTATCTACACTTCTAGTAGTTCCTACCAATGGTGCCCAAATATGGCTTTACAATCCAATTGATTGGTGAGTAAAACTAAATTTCAAATATAAGCCACTACAATCAGAATTACAGGAAATGTTAGAAATTTCCATATTTAAAAATTAACTTGAGTCCATGTGAAACTTATCAGTCTCCATCTTTAATTAGAGGAAAGTTAAATTAGAATGAAAATAATCACTGAAAACTTAACTTCTGCCTTAAAGTACCATGAAATGTTTATTATCTGTGTTACTTTTAACCCTCAAACAATGTTTTGTGAAATAAGTATTTTAGCAGCAATAACTGCATTCTATCTCGATGAGAATTAATGATTTTCAGTCATGATATTAATCTGTTTGTAATTAAGAACATGCAGAAATAGAAAATGAACAGCCAGAAAAATTTCAGGTCAAGAGTTTAAGTTTCTCTATGGATACAAGAACAGAAAAAAACACAGTTAGTAAACTAGAGCAGAGAAATTCTAGGGTAAACCCAGCACAGTTTGACAGTTAACTGTAACTGACCGATAAAACTCTCAGCCTCACTTATGAAGAGATGCCTTTGAACAGACAAACTCAAGAAGGAGTAAAAATCACACCCAGAAAATCTTGGCTCATTTCAACTCTGCTAAGATCCTATGTGGCCAAGCTGTGAGCAGACAGATGACAGTCCCTTTGGCAGGAGGAGGGTTGTACCAGATGGGAAGGGCAAAGGAAATATCACTTCTTGGGCTGTGTGCCAAGTGTTTTCACATACCGCAACTCCAAGAGGAAACCAAAAGTTTATGCCCAAATTGCTTTTTCCCAAATGATCAAACATATGATGTTCATCTGCACATCCTCATAAAAGCAAATGCAAAAATCATTAGCCCTGCAATTGTACTTTAAGAAATTATATAAAGGGCACCAAAAAGCATCTTTTTTCTTTCTCATGTGCAACTGCTCTATCAATATAAAAATCTACAATTAAAATTTTCAATACAGAATAGTTACTCCTTGCTTAATAAATCACACCCAAGTTGCCAAATACTACCTTAGGAAAAAAAGACTTCTTTCTCTCTGTCTGAAAAATTGCCTACCTTGTGACATCTGTAACTCAATTATGCATGGCTGTGAGGATGCCATTAAATAGGTGGATTTGAGCATTTCAAATAGATCTGGCATGAAGCTATTTCTTACTGAAAAATTTCCACTCCTTCACGCAGTATGCACATTACTGTATTGAGGCTAAAGACAGGAAAAATCTCTTGGCTTGATCCCAGGTGCTTTCTGAGCAGCCCAGCGCTGCCTCTTGGCCTGAGCAGGTTACAGAGAAGATGCATGCCTGGCATTCCAGCAGCCATGCTCAGAACACAGCGCTACACTCATACCTTTGAAGGTGGGACCCAGGTTATGACAAAAAATTCCAAAGCTGATTGTCCCTAGGAAATCCCCTCTCTCAGCACCTTTTTAAGAAGCAATTCACCATGAACATTCTTACTATCTTGGGGAAGGATAATGGAAAAATACAAATGTCAACTGTGAATTAATTGAAGGGTAATTCTAAAGAGTTGGACTCTATGTAAAAATAATTGAGAATAATTTACTAATTTCTATCTTATAGTTTATTATGCAAAAGAATGGCACATGATAAAAATCTACCTCTAAGGTCTGAGAGCTTTTACAATAAATACAAACAATTCTAAGTTTTAAGGATATATTGTATTAGTCTGACAGTGATTTTCATTTTTAGCTGTCGAGAAAATAATGCTGCACAATCTTTGATAGATAACAGGTTGGAATAAATACAAATATATGAATACAAATATGCAACGTATAACCAAAGGTGTCACAGAGATAAAATACACAGGTAGCAACACTAGGATGATATAAATGCCCTTGACATGCAAGCACACATTCAAGGCCTATTTGTTAATCATTTCCAAAGTAGATAATAAATTGTTATTCCAAAAAGAAACTGGGTCCAAATAAAAGTAGGTCTTAAGGATGTACAAAATCTAAGTGATGATCATAAGTACATGAAACATAGTTTGAGTGCATCCAGTTTTGTTATAGAATTAATATGTATAGCTAAAGCTAGGAAAGGAAATCCATGTCCTCTGCTTCTCCCCATGGCATGTTACTGGACCATCTACCAGTAGAAAAATCATGGGCTGGATGAACAAAGGATATGACCTCTCACATTCCAAATATCTGAGATTTGAAGAATAAACAGCATATCACAATACACATTTCTAGTAGAACAATCAGAGTAGGGACAAAGAGTAGAGGTTGCCTAGCAGTTTAACCAGTAGCATTTCCAAAATGGACTAGCCAGAGTTATATCAAGTTTCAAAATCAAGTAACTCTCACACTGATACAACTGTGCTCCAAATCTGTTCAGAGCCTGCCCTCAGCACCTTCACCCTGTGGGGAGGCCTGCCCCTGAGGTCTGACTCCCAACCCTGCCCAAACCACTCCCTGGCCTTCTCCACAGCCAAGTGAACTCCTGCTGACTTCAAAGGCTGTGCTCCATGTGCAGTTACACATGTCACACAAAAGCTAGAAAACATTCAGCCTTTATTACGACCTTACATGAACCTGAGCTTTTAAAACAAGACCTAAAAGCACTCTCACAAAACCCTAAAAGAACAAGTAGGTGTGAGTGTTTTGACAGTGCCATCTATGTCTCATGATCTCTGAGGCATGTCAGTCAACTGACCAGGTATACAACAACATTTACCGCAAATGTGATAAATGTAGCATGCATAAGGACACAAAGATGCTCTAATGGAATGCACACAAGCATATAGCATAATAAGGCATATAACACAGTAATCAGTAGTTAGGATATGCGTAAGTCTTACTTGAAAAGTATATTTGAAGGTTTTTAAAATGTCACAAATGGAAGTAAAATTAATTTAAGCTGGGAAATGAGAATAGAAAGCAATATGCAAACTTCAACTTACAACAAAATACATTTTTGCAATCTTTGAAAAGGCAATAACTCTCACCCTTGGATCCACAATAACTAGCACCATTTACATAGCAAACACTGAGTAAAGGTGATGGGTGGCATTAAAAGGGAAAGGATAGGATGAGCAGAAGCATTCTAGATGAAAGGAAAACGATATAAGTAATGACATAAAGAAGAGAAAGTACAAACAATGTTTCCTGAAATGGTAACTGTGATGTATGGAAGACTATAATAAAAAGTAATTGGTGACCAGCTCATGGAAAGCTTTAAATGTCACGCCAAGAAGTTAGGATTTTATGGTTCAGGGAAAGGAACTGATTAGAGTTGTGCTCTAAGAAAACTCTCACAACAGTATCTAGGGTGATTTAGACAGGAGTTGACACTGGAAGGACTGTAGTTATTAAATAAGCTATTTAATAAATCAGGCAAAAAGAAAGTCAACTCTGAACTGGGACAAAACCAACATAAGTGGGAAGGCACCAGCAGAGAGCAAAGGCACCAATCAAGTAGAACTCACAGTGCTTAGCAGACACGGGGTGAAGGGAGATGAAACAAGTATGACTGTTTCAAGTTGGTTGATTAGAAGAATAGCAATGCACAGAAATACACATGGAAATAGGAAATCATCTATTTGTGGGAAATGATGACTTTATTAGTTTGGGCGTTAGGTTTCACTGTCACACACATCTAAAAATGTGGGAAATGAATCTGTGATCAAGATCTCAGGGTCACCTACCTGAGTGCTGATAATGGGTAAGATCACACTGGAAGGAAGCTATTTTTGTTATAAAATATGAGGAACTCTTTTTTTAGTCTCCTGTAAAGGAAATTATATGAACATGAAAGTTTTTCGTTCCTTTCTGGTAACAAACCAAAGTGATCATATTTCCCTTTTCCCCCAACTATCAAGGTGCTTACATGTGTTTAATCCCATTATATTTATGAAAGGAAATTTTCTTATCTCATTTTCTTGATCTTATTTTAGTTACTTCTTTTGCATGGCCCTACTTTTTCATTTCTACTTCACACTATTGTTTAATTTCATACACCCAATACCACTATAAGTCATTGCTGAAACAAAATAAATGAATGTGATTTGTAGGAAATACACCATAAATCCTTGGCAGAAAAGCAGGACATAATAAATTTCAAGTTAAAATTAAATTCCTTTTAAGGAGGATAGCTAAATTTTTATGAATTATAAAAATGCTTCTCTCCAAATAAGAAAGCCTGCTAAATTTTAAACAAGTTTTGTTTTAAAAGGCAAATTAAATAATGATTAATTTCATCATAAGAGAAGTCAGCCTCACAAAAAGATTCTCACTCCAAATCGGAATTCCACGTTATACAACTAAGAAAATTTAAGTGATAATTAGAAACTTTTGGCAAGCAAAATTGAACATTAAGGCATCTCTAAAATAATAATGCAAAGCAATAGGAAACACTGTTCACAAACATTCAATTTATACGCAACTGTTAAAGCAAGAAGCTGCTGAATAAAGCAAGCCACACAATTACAACTCAATAGTAAATGCTGTATCCCATTCCCAGCAGAGGTTGAATGTATATAAACTATGATCTCTTTGTACTTCTCTTGGTTCCAGGCTAATAGCAAAGCCCTTTTCTAAGCTCGGGGGCCTCCACTTATCCCACTAGGCCTCACAAATCCTGTCTGTTCTATAGACAACTGGGAGTTTGTCCTCCAGCCTGGCAAGACATATCCTAAGCTCTGTTAGCTCCTTTTAACCAGTGACCAGGTCTCATCCTCACTGGCACAGATCCTTAATACTCAGGCAGCTGGAGACCTAAATGGAAAATGTGCAGCATAACCCAAGTATATGTATTTTTCCTTCTATACCAAATGGGTCCAAATACACCCACAGGTCCAAACCAGGAAATCTGAGAGTCAGTCTAAAGAAAGATCACCTTTTAGAAAAACAGCCTGCAGTTACAGGTTTGCACAATTTGTCTTAAATGTTATACCAAAAAAATGCAGCATTTGAAACAGGGCAGGCATCTTTGCAGCCCCTGCAGTGGGGGCAACCTCTTTGACATGCTTTGCCAAATACAAAACTTTGCTTAAATGCTATTTTAACCTATCATGTATTGGGAACGGGAACAGTGTGTACTAGACATGCACTTTTTCAACTCTGCAAAGGGAAAAAATATATATATATACATATATATGTATATATATATGTATGTATATATATATAATCTCTTTAAAAAAGGACATAAACTCAAAAAGCCATATAAATGTAAAAGCCCTGGCTTTTTGCACATGCAGCCCTGCCTTTCTGAATGATTTTTCTGTGGAGAAGCAGCTCATCAGTTCAATAAGGCTCTAAGTATCTGAGTCTTTCAACATGCACTTAATGAACACCTCTACCTGTGGGCTTAGAGAAGACTTTCAAGAAGATTTAATAGCTATTTCTTGAAAAATAAGTAAAGTTACCCGATCAAAGGGAAGCACAGAGAGCCCCATGCGTTGCACCTTGAGGGCTTGGTTCTTCTCGCAGCCTTAGTAGTTCGTCAGGAAGAACACTGTGGTGAATGCGAGAAGCAGCAGCAGAAAATGGACGGAGGCAGAAGGCAGATAATGAAGGAAACAGTACATCATGCTAAAATTTTGGTGGTAGCAAGAGAGCACCTTGGTAAAACCTGGATTTGGAAAAGTCCATTGTACTGTTGTTGAGTTATGAAAGGGGGCAATTTTGTATTCATTTTTAATATTTTTTCTCTACCAAGTTCACATTCTCATGTCCTCAGGTATTCTTTGCATACCTTTTCCTCTTTGCTCTTCCTATCCCTCCCTCTCCTTTTTACCCTACCAGCTGCTGATGTCGTCTCCTGATAAACCTGGGACCACCCTTCTGTCCCCAAGCAAACCCTCTGTACCAGCTCCTGTGCCTCTCAGGTGGAAGCATGAGGCACCCAGCCTCCTCCTCCCCTTGTGAGAGATCTTCCACGCGGGACGCCTGGACCCCCACCCCACCGCACCTCGTCAAGTGCATGCTGCCTCTTTCTCCAGTCTTTCCTTCCTGTATCATCCATGCCTCTCCTCCTGCATCATTCCCACGAGCAAGCAACAATTCTCTAACATTATCCCAAAAGGGACGCAGCCTTTTGCCTAGACGCACTTCCAACTTCTTTCAAAAAAGTTGTCTACATGCTCTGTCCGTTAACTCGCTAACCATCTCTTCAACCTACTTCACTTAGGCTGCTTATCTGCTACCATCCCAATAAAGCTGCTCTGTTCTCACTATTGCAAATCATCTCTTGATTTATCTTCTATGTATCTGGCATCCTTTCCATTGCCTTCATTGTAGGGTATTTTTCCTGCTTTTCTTCTCTTTCCTTTTTTTTTTTAGTAATCTCTGTCCAAGTGATTTAACCTAGTATTATGTTTAATTGAAACATCATTTAAGTACCATAAAATTTACCCTCTGGAAGTATATAATTCTGTAGATTTAACTATGCTTGTGATATTGGACAATCATTGCTGTCACCTAGTTGCAGAACATTTTCATTGCTCCAAAAACAACTATACCTCTTCTCTCCAGCCTCTGGCAACTACTCTACTCTGGCAAAGAATTTCTCTATGGATTTGCCTATTGTAGGCATTTCATATAAATATAATTATACAATATATGGCCTTTTGCAACTGACTCCTTTAACTTAAAATTATGGTTTCAAGGTTTACTTATATTATAGCACATAGTAGTATTTCATTCCTTTTTACAACTGAATAATACTCCATTGCACAGCTGTACAATATTTTGCTCATTCATTTATCAATTGATAGGTTTTTTAATTTCTTCTCACTTTTTGCACATTATAAAAAATGCCTCTTGGAATATTTGTATACAAATTACTCTGCATACATACTTATATTTTCATCTCTCTTGAGCATATATCTAGGAATTGAACTGCTAAGCATAATTTGTTTCCCTTTTTGAGAAAGTGCCAAATTGTTTTCCAAAGTAGCTGTAAAACTCTGCACTCCTACCAGCAGTATATGAAAATTCCAATTTCCACATGTTCTCATTAACACTTGCTATTGTCCATTTTTTTGTTGTAGCTATTTTAGTAGATGTGAAGTGGTATCTCATTGTAGATGTAATTTGCATTTCCTTAATGATGCAAGTTTTCATATGCATATTAGCTATTTGTACTTCTTTGGAAAAATGGGTATTCAAATCCTTTACCTGTTTCTGAAGTGAGTTGTCTTTTTACTGTTATGAATCCTTAATATACTCTAAATACTAATCCCTTATCACATACATGTTTTGCAAAACTTTGCTCCCATTCTCTGGTTTTTCATACTCATGATACTATCTTCAAAGCACTGAAGTTTTTAACATTAATGAAGAATACTATAATTTTTTTCTTTTGTCACTTGTACTTTTGATAGCATAGCTAAGAACCTATTACCTTAGCTAAAATCGTCAATATTTACATCTGTGTTTTCTTCAAACAATTTTATAATTTTATCTCATATATAGGACTTTGATTCACTTTGAGTTAACTTTTACCTAAGGTATAAAGCAGAGATCCAAACTCATTCTTTTACAAACAAACATCCAGCTGTCCCAGCATTATTTGTTGAAAAAGCTACACACACACACACACACACGAGCACACACACTGAATTGAAATGGTAGCCTTGTCAAAAATAAACTGACTCTAAATATACAGCTTATTTCTGGACTTTTAGAAATCTATTTCATCCATCTGTGTCTATTCCTATCCCAGTATTACACTATTTTGTAGCAACTTTAGAATTAGGAAGTATGAACCCTTCAACTTTTTGTTTTGTTTCTTAATATGGTTTTGGCTATTTTATGTCCCTAGAAATTCCCTAAGGATTTTAAGATCAACTTGTCAATTTCTCCCATTCAAGTACTAATCAGGTCCAACTCTCCTTAGCTTCCAAGATTAGACAAGATCGGGTGCATTCAAGGTGGTAAGGCCATAGACAGCTTGTCAATTTCTGCAAAAAAAAGCTCATTAGGGATTTTGAAAATGATTCCTTTGGATTTATACATTGGTTTGTGGTATATTACTATGTTAATATTTTTGTTGTATGACTCATTAATGCAGGCTATCTTTCCACTTAATTTGGTCTTTTTTGAATGGTGTTTTGTCTTGTGATTATAAATGTCAACAATATATTGAAAACTACTAAATAATATATTCAGTTAAACTCCTCTGTGCCCAATACTCTTACATCCTATCATCTGCATAATTTATAAGCTACAATATGCCTAAATCCATACTGTTAATGTCCAATTCCCAAACTTTTCTTTCCACTTTCATAAATGGTAACAATTGCCCATCAGTGACAAGTTAAAAATGTAAGTCATTTTTCACTCTTTCCTTCTCTATCAGTGTCTTGGTTTCTTTTCTCTCATTGCTGGGACAAAATACCCAACACCCAAAATTAAGGAAGGAAAGGTTTATTTAGCTTACAGTTTGTGTAGGTTTCAGCCCATAATCAGCAGATGGCAAGGCAGGGTGGCCTGGCACAGGGGCAACACTTCAAGGAAACAGCCAGAGCAAAAGGGAGGCAGCAAGCCTCTTTTCCTCCCTTACATAGTACACAGGCCACCTTCCCACCCCACCTCCATCCAAGCCTCCAGGGCAAGTGCAGCATTCACAAAATCTCTGTGCTTCCTCTTGCACGGGATGAGGATATTCTGGTTCCCTGCTGAGCCTCTCAGTTAAACTTCTAAACTTCTCAAGTTACACAGTGTATCAACCATAACAATCAGCAAGTCGTGATAAATGCACCTTTAAGACATATATGCTTTTCTCCATTTTCATCACCACTTTCTAGGTAACTGCAAAAGACTCCTAAACCATTTCTCTCCTGCTACTTTGTCCATTAACCTCACACTACTTAGTGCAGTTCTGGTATATGGGCATATGAGTCACATAAATAATTGTAAATGTTCTACTAGTCATCTTACAAAAAGCAAAATGAAACAAGGAATAGTAAGTTTAACAATATATTTCATTTAACCCAGCCTCTCAAAATGTAATTATTTCAATATGTGAGCAACATAAAAATCACTAATAAGCCTGTTTGTTCTGTTTTCATAGCAAACATGAAATTTGGATAGCACATCTCAATTTGGATATTGAAATTTGACCAGAAATATGAGATCTAAATGTAAAGTTTATGAAATTTAGAATTGAAAATGTGGCTTCCTCTAGCAAATCAGACTTAAATTTTCCAAAGACAAAATCCATCATATTTTTAAGGTTTAAAGCTATTAAAGTTACATTAAACTAAAACTCCAGTTCATCACAAACAACAGCCATAAAAGCTATTTGCAGTAGTGACTACTATCTTAACAAGCATTGATCTGCAATGATCTTTCTAAAATGTAAATCAGATTATGTCACTACCCTAATTAAAATCCTTATGGGATAAACTTTAAACCTATTTTTGGCACCAACAAAGCCTACCTAACCCCCCTCTGCTGCTTTCCTTCCTCATACATATTTCTCCCCACTGAGGTCCAGTGATAGTGATTTACCTTACATTTTGCCAACGCATAGCTTTGGGACACCTCAGAGCCTTTCCACATACTGTTCCTTCTAAAAGAAATGCTTTTTCCTGTTCCTCTCATGGCTGATTCTGCCACATTGTCACCTCATGAGCTGGACCTTCTAGACCAATCAATAAATATGTTCTTTTCTGAACAGCCTGTATCACTTTATCATGATCATTTCTCTCATGGCATCTAGGCTGATTTATAAATGTGCATTTCTTCTCTGATAACTATGGGTCTCCAATAGACAGCAAGCTCTGTGATGACAAGGAGTATTTTAATACAGTACCATTCTGGTGCTGAAGACAGTGCCTGGCACTCGGTGAATGTCCAGTAGACATTATCTCCACTACACTTGTTCAATTTATTCAACATTTATTCAGAAACTTCTATGTGCTAGAAGTCAAGATAAATAAGAGACTCTGCCCTTCAGACTTTCATGATTGACTTTTAGAAGCAGACAATTTAATATAATGTAGCAAGTATAACAACAAAGAAATGCTCAGAGAATTATGGGTGTCCAGACAAAGAACAAATAACCTAAGAGAGTGTGGGCCAGAGATTTAGCTCAGTGGTGTAAATGCTTGCCTGGCAAGTGCGAGGTCCTGAGTTCACGCCCCAGTACCATAAATAAATAAATAAAGTCAATTGTGTTCTATGCATATAAGCTAAGAGAGACAAGTATGTGGGAGGCAGTTTGAAGCTCCCTAGAGAAAATGCAAGCTAAAGATATAAGAGTCCGATGAAGAGCCATAATGTTATTCCTATAAAGGGGTCCACAAACACAAAGGCATTGAAACCGCGGTCAGTATGTCCAAACATACTATACAACCAGAATAAAGAAAAAAAACAGGTAACATTTGGACAGTGGCCAACACAAGGCCATGTATGCAACAGCAAGAAGTTTAAGTTTTATATCGTTAGCATTAAAAGTTGAAAATTTTCACCATGACGGTAACATTTAATTTGAATTTCAGGTTTCATAATTTGAATTTCATATTGAATTTCCATCACTTTGACAAAGTAGTTAAGATAAATCAACTTAAAAGAGGAAAGGTTTATTTGGGTTTGTGATCTCAAAGATGCAATCCATGGTCACTGGGCTCTTGCTTTTGGACCTATGGTAAGGCAATACTTCATGGCAGTAGCAACAGTAGAGGAAACTTGTTCTCCTCATGGGGGACAGGAGGTGAATAGAGGAAGGGACCTTCAAATTTTTCTGCTCTGCATTTTGTTCCCAAGTCTCATTATTCATCTGGCTAAGAGTAGTCAGCAGTACCTATACTATAGCCTGAATGTTGAGCTGCCTTGAAATTTCTCCTGTCAGATCAATTAGTCCAGTCACCTGAATCTCAGTCTTCTTTAAAGTCTCAGAACACCAGAAAAATATATTTTAAGAAAACTCTTCTGCCAGAGTATAAGACATATAGCCTATATTCCAATTGCCAGTGGAGCCCTTGTTTCCAACTGAAACCTCCTAAGCCTGGCTGGCCTTTATTGTCAAAATTCCTATCAATATTGTGGTCTTCTGTGCTCATGCCAGAATCAACCATCAGCCTCTTCTTATAGTATTCTACGGCTTCCCTAGCTCACACATTCAAATCTTTTCAAAGTCCTCCTCCAAACCAATTCTAAACTTCACAGTCAGGTACAGTCCCAGGATGCTCCCATTCCTCAGTATCAATTTCCTGTCATTGTCAGATTTTCCATTGTTAAAACACAATACCCAACACCCACAATTTAAAGGAGGGGAGATTTAATTTAGCTTATAGATTCAATCTTTGCTTGGCAGGCTCTAAGGCAGGAGCATCACAGCAGAGGGCTGGTAGAGCCAAGCTGTATAGTTCATAGTGGCCAGGGAGCAGACCAGGGGAGCAGAACTAGAGAAGAATGGGGGACCAAAAATAATACCCAAAGTTATACCTCCATGAATCCCTTGGAAAGCTCCTAACTAAGCCAATCAAGTTGACACAATCAAGCTTAAATCATTATCAGTAGGGCCCATCTCCTAAAGGTTCTACCACCTTCCACTAGCACTATAGGCTGGCGACCAAGCCTTTATCATGGGAATCTTTGTGGGACCCACCTAGCATATATTAATCACATTATGGCTGTGTGGAAGTTATACTGGAAGGTTACCAATGAAAAAAACATTATGAGTCTATTGCTATAGTCCAGAAGATGAATGTCAGTAATGTGAACTAATTCAGTGGTTATAGGCATTAGGAATTAGGCATAGATGACCAATTTCGGACATATTTGGAAAGTAAGTCAAGATGCTTGGCATGACCTTGGCAAGGGCAGTTTCAGTGCACTGATGGAGAAAGAAGACACATTGCCTTCCTTATCCACAGCTGCAGAAACTGTGAATGTAGTGATTAGTAACTCCCATATGTGACTGCTTATCAAGATCAAGAGGATAATTTTGGAAAAACACAGAATACTCTGGCTCAGAGCCAGACCCACTGAGTTGGCCTTCATGGGTGAAGTCCAGGAATCTTTATTTGACAAGTTCTTGGATATATTCACATACTTGCCTTAGGAGGTACTGGAATTGATGGGTCTTTTAAGTGTCATTATCCCTTATCATTCAAATCTATTTGGTTCCTGAGTGAGAGTTGTGTCATGGTCCTGGGGAAGGGAAGGCTGAACCAACAGCTGAAGTAGGCAGAGGTTAAGATGGGAAAATCATAAGCAGATATGTGCTATTAAGAAAATGGAAAGAGAAGTACAGGTGAGAGAAGGAATAACCCAAAAACTAAGGTACAGTAGTTTATCAAAAGCAATCAATTTTCTCTCATAAGTGTAAAAACAAATCTCTTACTTCAAAATCCTCATGCTCAACCAATTTCAGTCACAACAATTTTGGTTAGTGAAAACAAAACGAAAAAAATTGCCTGTCTTAGTCTGCTCAAGTTTCCATAGCCAAATATTACAAACCAAGTAGCTAAACAACACAAATGTATTCCTCACAGTTCTACAGACTGGAAGTCCAAGATCAAGATCCAGCCAATTTGGTTGCTAGTGGGGCTCTCTCTTCCTGACTTGTAGACCACTACATTCTTTCTGGGTGCACACATAACCTCTTCTTTGTGTGCCCACAGAAAGTGAGCTCCCAGGGCCAGGGACATAGCTCAGTGGCACAAGTGCCTATCTGGCAAATGCGAGGTTGTGAGTTTGATCCCTGATACTTTAAAAAAAAAAAAAAGCAAAAAAAAAAAAAGTGACCTACCTAGCACGACTTCCTACAAGGACACTAACTATATCAGATCAGAGCCCTATTGATATGACCTCTCTAATCTTAATGACTTCTTTATGGGCCCTATCTCCAAACTCAGTTACACAGCAGAGTAGTACTTCAATATATGAAATTGGAAAGATATAAACAGTCAGTATATAATGTATCTAAAATAATATTGTTAAAAATAATAGTTAAATAGATTTCAGTTTATCACAGAAGCCAAAAGGTAATGTTAATGAAACAGTAGGAAACATTCAAGGGCTAAACATTATGGAACTAAATCAGGATGTCCAATAAGGTCACAGTAAGTACACACAGGTGGTCAAATGAGGAGGTTCAACAATGATTTGAACTTGGTGGTAGAGGAAGGATTTGGTTTGCTGGAAATAAGGGAAAATGCATTCCCTCCAACTCTTACCTTACTTGTTTCTATGAAGTTTACTACTATTCCTTCAAGTACCCACTGAAAATTTGGTAGAGTTTTTGATTCCTTTTTCTCTCTCTTTCACCCACCATCAGTAATCACAGACCACTTTGAAAAGCTCTATTTCCATTTCCATCGGTAGCCATGCTGAATCAAACTCCCAATATCATCAGATCTCTTTATTTTTCATCAATGACCTGGCCATTGTCCTTATGTATATATGTTACCGTGTGTGACCTACTTAATCTTTCTAAACCCTAACTAAAGCATGCCATAACATATCTTATAAACCTTAAAAGCCCCTCACTACTTCCTGAATTAAGTACGAAATCTTATTTTTAATGGTCCTGCATAGAGAACAGAGAATTTTCCATCTGCCTTGGGTGTCTAGAGAGAATAGTGGGAGAAAAAAACTGGCAGAATGGATTGGGGTCCTTCTAGACTCATCTTGAGCTATCAAATTCTTACCCTTTAATGTCCATTTTAAATCTTAACTCTTCTCATAAAATCTTTCTTAGCTTTTCCAAAGAGATGTGGTCCTTTTCTGTGATCATTCAGAACAGTGGACTTCTAAAACCACCCAAATGCTACACAAACTCTCATCCTCAACAATAACAATAATCAGAAACATATCACTGTTATTATATGACAGACACTGTCTGAAGTGTTTTACATTTATTAAGTTACCTATGAGGTGGGTACTACTGTTGTCCCATTGTACAGATGAAGAAACTGAGGCACAGAAAAGTTAGATGATTTTCTAAGAACATGGAGTTGAGACATGGTAGGGCTGGGATGTGAATTCAGGCAGTGTGTCTTTTCAGAGTGCATTCACTCTGAATTCTTCTCAACTTTCTACAAGTTCTAGAGTATAGTCTATGCAAATCTCCATCCAATTCTGTTGAAAGAAAATATTTTAACTGCCTTTGCATCCCATAATGGTGTTTTTCACAAAGTAGGCACTTGCATATAGTTTGACTGTAAATTCCTTTTGATCACAAAAGACCATGCTTTGCTCTGTCTATGCTTGTTTCTGTGTGATGAGAAATGACCACTGCATGCACAAAAAAATGAGAAAAGTGGGATGAAAACACACAGAGGAGGAATGAGAAGCAAATGCTGGACAGGTGGGAGGTTCTGAAAACCAAGTATAGACTGAAAAGGAGGTTGCAACTGGAGAGTCTTGAAGAGACAGATGTTAAAATAGTGTTCTAGGCTGGGGATTTAGCTCAGCAGACATAAGCGCCTGCCTTGCAAGCTCGTGGTCATGAGTTCAATCCCCAGTACCGATTTAAAAAAAAAAATAGTGTTCTGGAAAATTTTCCTGAGAGCAGCAATATTCACGTTAACAAGCAAGGGAGGAAGTACGGAGCAGGGTTGGCAGAGTTATCCATGCGTAAGGAGGGAAGAGCCTACACTACAATGGTGCTAGCATTGAGGATAAAGGAAAAACCGGACCTAAATATCTTTCTGAAGAGGTATGCCACTAAAGGAGTGGATTTGTTAGGTATTAGGATAAAAGGCTTTAAAATCAATTCTTGTTTTCAAAAAATAAATACAGTTTTCCTCTAAAACATCCTTATCCATGGCTGCTTCGTGAAAGTAGCCATTCCATGAGAGATTCCAGTTTGTTTACACCCACACACTAGTATCTGTGAGTATTCTGGAAGGCCTAAAAGGACCAGACCAAGGGAGGTAGTAATGGGTTTATCTATGTTATTTCTTGTCTACCTAGAGACAGCCTATAAAAAACATACATTTTTTTAAAAGTCAAGCTCCTCTTTGACAGTCACTAAGACAAATCATGGGCTCTAAGTAAAAAAACAAAAACAAAACAGACTCTTCATCATATTTTTGCTCAACCTCTTCCCAACTACACCACACTAGCAGCAAGTTCTTGTCTCTACTCTTTTGGTAATAAAATGCTTACTGCCTTGCAGGTAGCCCATTCTGGTTTTTAATTATATTGTTAAACAGTCACCATTACATGAAGTGTAAGTCTTTCTGTCTTCAACTTTTACTCATTTGTTCTAATTCTGTCTCCTGGAAACATACAGATCAAGCTAAGCCCTCTCCAACTAACAGCTCCTCAAGTATTTGAAGATAGCAGCATGACCAGACCAACTGTTTTCTAACACATGCCTCTTATCAGAATTGGTAGCCTGGCTACCCGGATGATAATAGCACCATGCATATCAAATTCAACTGGGTCACTAAATTCTTTGAAGGAGTACCTGCATACAGAGAGCCTTGCATGATTTCTGGCACACAGTGGATTGTCAAAATATGATTCTCTGTAAAGACTCAGTGAACAAACAAATCCATCTGCTACTAGAATTTTCAAACATAATCTTTCTCAATTGGCCTTATCACCTACTTACAAATGAGATTATTACAATTTCTGCCTTCAGAAATAAAATAAATGTCATATAATGCAAATATAAATGCACAAGTTATTTACCAGGCTTGCAGGTAAATGAAACATCTTAAGAAATCTCACTGTGCAAAAGACAATTTTTATTGTATACATCTTTGGTATGTCTGAATTTTCTCTCTCTGTCTCTCTCTCTGTCTCTTTCTCTGTCTCTGTCTCTCTCTCTCTTTCTCTCTCTCTCTCATATATATTATACATATATTGCTTTTCCAATTAAAAGAGAGTAAACTTAACAAATTTAATAAAATTATATCCATTTTAACTCATCATATTAGAATAGTATGGTATAATGTAAATCATGTCATCAAACAAAGGAGTAGAAGTATAGTAGATTTAATCTAGTCCAGAGGCATTCAACAATTTTAAATTGTTTATTAGCCATCCCAGGAAATACATTTTATACTGCCTCCTAGTATGCATAAACAGTAAGATCCTGATTTACTAACAAGTTCCATTCTGGGAGAGCGTTCGTAACTCAGATTTGCTCTAAGTCTGACAAACTGACTTCACTGGCACAGCAGACTTCACATGCCCCTTGAGCTTGCCCCCTTTTTTTTAGAATTGTGCCAGTAGCTGAATGATTCATGTTTTAAGAACGAGTGATGTCTACATCTTTTCACCTCGGTCCAATCTCTCAACTATGCTCACTCTGGTTTCCACGGTTATCACTTGGCGCATCCTAGCAGTTCCCACCACATCACCACTGCTTTTCCTCTTGCTTCTGGACATCCTGGGCTCGGGCTGAGCACTGTACTACTGTACATTGTTGCACTGTGCAGTGAGCACTCAGCAGTACAACCGCCACAATGTCCAGCAGACCCAGGAGCTACTTCTGCGATTTGTTCATATTTATCAATGTTCATAATATGAGATTCGTTAGTATCTGTGAAAGTTTGCAACGCAAGTGTTCATAAATCAGGGACTTACGCATGAATATACAACTAATATAAAGGTTTCACAAAACAATATTTGTCTTTGCTACCTGGGATGTAATCTGACACTTTTTAAAGCTGTCAAAACCAACTAAGTTAATATCTTGGCACACTAGCAGGTAACAAATCACACTGTGAAAAATTTAACTCCTCCTCCACTATTCTCTACAAATCTGTTGATGAAGTAGGCAGGTTTCTCACCTTGGGTAAATAACGTGTACAAAATCACATAACTATTTTACTTAGCTCCTGCTGTATGATACTATTGCATGACAAAATGACAATGGAGACGCAGCTCCTGACGTCATAGAGGCTGCAGATAGTTGGGCAGACAAATGAGGCAACCAACTGAAGAGTAAAACAACTGTACAATGAAGTGTCCATAGGACAACTGGGGAGAGAACTGAGGAAGACCAGTTCTGTTCTCCACTATGCCACTTCAGCCTACTTGGGCCATTTCTTCAACAAACACACAAGGAGGGCCTGCCATAGGTGTAAACCAAATCCACCCCAAACCAACCCTCAACACTCTTAACTACTGCAGCAAGAAGACTCTGTTTCCTTTCGTCCTCCTCCCTACAATGCAGTGGGCACTCAAGGATGCAGGGCTTCCACTTCCTTCCTTCCTCACCCTTGCTCTTCAAGCAGGAGGCTCAGGATCCCTCTGGCACTTGTCCTCACTGACTCAGGGAAAAAAATCCCTGGGGAAAATACAATATTCAAATCAAGTGTTGTCCTCTTAATTTCACACAGTACTTCTTTTGGGGATTAAGTAAATGGACTAATCAAAGTTTCTTAAAGTGAGTGCATGAGGGCTGCAGTATTTAGTATATCAGTGTTTAGCAAAAGTATCACATGATTGTTTTCCCCAGGTAGTCGTGAATGCTAGGATCTATGAATGCAGATGGCAGGGACTTTCCCTTCTTTTCACTATATGAGAAGAATAGCTCTCAGTTTTATTAATCAGAAAACATAAACAGATGTACACCCAAAGTTGTACACTTCCACTACACTAGGCTCCCAAACTATTTTTCTGTAAATCTTCTAAGAATAAAATATCTAATAACACAAAAATAACACACAGAATTCCCAATGAAATTAATTCTCAAAGAGCTAAAGCTGATGGTTAAAAAGTTGAGGGAATGTCAATTAAGGCAGAATATGAATCTTTCCACTGAAAATAGTCATTGTATATTATTTTTACTTCCTCAGCTGCTTCTCCCTCTTCTGTCTCCTCTTTGCATGCAATTTTGCCTCACATTTTCAAAAGAAAAAAATACACTAAGAATAGTTCACTTCAAATCATATAATCAGAAACCTTAAAATCTATTCTCTAAGAGAATGTCTAAAAACAATGTCAGCAAAATTTGTTCTAGTTCTATAATATCTATGTTATTAGTTGTATTATTCACTACTTTAGTGTTCACAAAGTGAATTCTAACATGTCAGTTAACTTTTTTCCAGTTTCATAGTCTTCATTTATAAAAATTAACAACATACTTTTTTCATGATCTACTCAGGGAAACTTAAAAGATTAAAGAAATAATAAATGAAAAATCCATTTAAGTCTTGAAAGGGAAGACTATGAAAATAGGGTTTATGTTGCATATATCTATTCACAGAAAACATATACTGTGATAATACTAAATGTGAGGAAAGTTTTCTTTTAAAAAGGCCTAAATACACTAAGTTAGCCTAGTCTAAAAATTAGTATTTTTATACAACTTTAATTTTTCAATCTTCACATAATAAACTCTGCACACACACATTATTATCTACTGTTGTTCATAAATTTACTTCTCTTTTTTTAAATATTCAGAAAATATCCTATCTAAATAAAAGATTTAAACTGATACTTATTACTCATGGGATGCATATTGTGGGTCAGACACCCGATATTGTCTTACTTAGAATGCACATACACGTGAAGAGCATAAAACCTGTTATCCCTTTTCATAGGTGAGGAGAGCAGGCCCAGTGAGGATAAATCCCCCCCTCTCTGCTAGCAAGAGTCAGAGGTGGGATTCAAACACTAGTCAGCGAACCCTGTCCTCTACCACCACAATGTGATGACTCCTTCCTTACCAAATACATGCTTCTGAGGAAATCTAAGAAAACAAACACCCATAAACAAGGTTAGTAAATGGATTCTTTTCTTTCAGTTGCAAGCCACTGAAACAATAAGCAATGGAATTCTTCAGAGGCCCTATTTCCAACATGCATGCATGTTGTTCATGACTACAAAATACCCTGAAGCAGTGGGAAATGAAGATGGCATACTATCACAAAGAACCACAAGGTACACTTTAAGCCCTTGAAAATAGATATTTTTCCCCAGGGCTGTTGGTACAAAACAAGATCTAAAGTAATCTTGTCTCACTCTATAATTGAGAGATGAAATACACTGCATCATCTTTTCCCCAAACAACTCCTCCATCTCTATTACCAATTAACATACAGACCATTTTATGCAATATTGATTTTGCTGAAGTTAAGTGTTAAAATAATTTCAATGGCATTGATGTGTGCCACTCGACTTACTATGAGAATTCACACAAAAAAGTGAGAACCTGAAAGAAAAAAATGATGGGAGTAGATCTGCTATGCAAATACACATCTATTTTATCTAAAACTTCATCCTTTTCTTTCAATAGTGACCTTTTATTTATGTAATTAATTAACTTATAGGCAACTTCTGTAGAAAGTTGCCTTAGTTTAAACAGGACCTATCAATGTGCCTTATCAGGTACAACTTTGAAACTAACACCCACCTGGTAAGTAAATATTAATAATGTGTGAAAACACCCAATATCTCATTTAGTTTTTTCCTGGGCCCCTCTGTTGCCTAAAACTCATACCTTATTCAAGAGTACACTATTATAGAGAATTACCTGATCTGTGTCTGAGAAAAATACTGCTCCTTGTATACACAATTTTGTGTAGAAAACAACAGTGTAATATGACCGGTAGTCTGCTACCAAGAGCAGTGACACGGGGGCTATCAAGGACAAGAAAGACTCGTCCAGTATTATGAAAGGATGGGAAAAGGAAGAGGCAGGGTGGGTGGGGGTGCGGAGGCACTAGAAAACAGTAGGAGGAGGAAGAGAGGAAGATGAACTGGTTCAGGGCTCCCAGCTCTGAACACCAAGTCCTAAAGCCAGATCTGATTATTTTTTCTGACCTTGGACATATCTCTTGGTTTCTCTGTATCTTAAAGTAGCTCCGGAAGTTAGCAAAAATTAAGCCAGAAGAGTTTCTTACAGAAAGCTAATGAAATGCCAGTCTTTATTTCTGAGGAAGAAAAGCTAAATTACCTATGACCAGACACAAAACATGTGATACTAATAAACCTTCTGATTTGTTAGAAATGGTTGTGGGTTAATGAAATACACATCGAGTGTCACAACTTCTTCTTTACACTCCCCTTCAGATTCTAAGTGATACATTCCACACTCAGTTTTGCTTTAAGACTGTTTTCCCAGACATTTTTCTCCTTAAATTTATTTCACGATTTTGACTAAATGCTTTATCCCTAAATAAGAAAATAAAAATATTAGAAGTATTGGTGCCTTGTCAGTGCTGATAAAGCAGTTGGTCTAATCCATTCTATCCTACTTCCAGTTAACCTTCACTGAATCCAGTTTTATATCTATAAAATTAAACACAAGGGGATTTAGCTCAGTGGCACATGTTCCCACTTTGCAAGTGCGAGGTCGTGAGTTCGATCCCCAGTGCAAAAAAAAAAAAATTAAACACAAACTATATAAGATAAATTATACATTAAATTATTTTGCAGTGCCTGGAATTGAACTGAAGTCCATGAACATGCTAGACAAATGCTCCACCACCAAGCTATATCCTCCTGCCCTGCAGCTATATTTTTAATCTCTCCAATGTCTTTTCTTTGTACTCTTCTCTCAGCCCTCTCCAATGTGCGGTATCTCTTTATGATAAAGTGACAGTCTATATTCAATGGCTTGTTGTCTGGTCAGGCAATGAGACACAGATCAGCACCTCCCTACTTTGACATTGATACTTCAGTACAGGCAGCCTTGGGCTAAAATGACACTGGCTGCCAAGTGACACTGGAAACTCTTCCATGCCTACTTTCCATTTTATCACAGTTCAGTTTCAGACTAGTAATTTTTCAGGGGTGTTCATTTTATTTGCAAAGTTAATATTCTATACATTTTTATCACAGTTAATTTGCAATAGAGCCAACTGCCTTTATTTTACATATTCATTTCTAAGTTGCAGCCCTATACTTTACCCTGATATTTCTCTTTTTATACACATCAGCTTCTATATGTTCATGCCTCCTTGCATGTTTTTACCCAGTATACATAGAACTCAACAAATACCACATGTGTTCATTGATTTTATGTGGCCATGTTTATCAAGAATACCAATAGGAGTCATATCCAGGGCTAGTTCCCAGCTTGGTGATGCCATGTAATCATAGGCAACTGATCTGTCTCTCATTTCTTCCCCTATTGGCAAGGGGAATGAGAAAACAGGTAAGAATAGAAGATATGGGAAATGTATAACAGTCCATGCCTGCTAACCATTAAGGGTTAAATAAATAAATACTGGCTCCCTTCTTCCTCTCACCATATAAAAATGTGTTTAGTATCGTTGTTTAGATTGTTATGTCAATGCTGAATGTTTGAGAAATTGCAGAACAGACTTAGATTAGAAAAATAGCAAAACTTCAGCTTATACAGAAAGTTAAATTGGATTATTCTATATGGTATATTTACTTAAGGTTCTCTTGACTCTAGTAAGAGAAAAAACACCTCTTTCTAGAAGCTTGCTGTCCTCTTTAAGTTAGATTATAATAATAAATAAAAACTCATAATTTAACTCCACTTATTACCCCTAGAAAAAGGTGCAGAGTGAGATAAATGCCTGCTATATTGCGATGGATTGAATGTGGCTGTCCAAAACCAAGTAGAAGTGTGGTGACATTAAGAGGTGGTGAGACCATTAAGAAGTAGGGTCTAGTAGAAGATGATTAAGGTCTTCAGAGGCTCTGCACTTAGAAAGAATTGATGCAGTTCTCATGGGACTTTGGTTAGCTGAAAAAGTGTTGTTATTAAAAAGATCAAGATGGGCCCTTCCACTGTTTCATGATGGCTTCCTGTCTTACCATATGATCTCAGGAACATGTATCTACCATGATGCCACCTGCCATGAAGCCCTCACCATCATATTATGCTGTTTAAACCTTCAATCCTTAAACTCTAAGCTAAGTAAACGTCTTTACTTTATAAAATTCCCAGACTCAGGTATTATGTTATAGTAATGAAAAATGGTACACTCAATATATGGTCCATTAATAGAGAATCCACTAGTCTACCCCCAACACTACTAATAATCCACCATTGCTAAATACTGCTTCCACTTACTCTTCCAGTGTTCTGAATGACTGCCTATCCAATCTCATTCTTAGGTCAAGTACATTTTTTGCATTAAGTCAAGTGCATAAGTAAACTCCAAAACAGAAATATTCTATCCAGTCCAGTTTAACTAGCTGTATTACTTTTCAGACATTATTAATACAAGCAGAAATTAAGTTTCTTGTGGTAATTAAATCCTACTGAATGTGCACCTGTAATAACACAGAAATATATGATATAGCATTAATTCAGCAAAAAATAGTTGTATGATATCATTTCATTGATGAATGACAAATAGTCTATGCTTTTGATTATTTTATTTGTTCATCATTAACCCTCAGAACACTTCTATCTGTGCATAATTGAAAGTCTATTTAGCACTCAGGCTAGAATAATACAATGTAGAGTCTTCTGCCTATATAATTAGCATTGAAGAACTAATGTTTCTAATAAGTATATCATTAAAAAACATTTTCACATTAGCAACTAGTACAGTTTTCACTTAGCACCTCTATAAACAAACTATTACACTCTAAACACAGATTTATGTAAACTATCCAATTACATTTTCAAGTCCTCTTCAAGAATGGCTAACATAGTAAAGAAACATACTTTTCTTTAACTAATAATGCTTCAGCCTAAAAGATTACCTCAAATTCTTAGCAAAGTGAGGCCAGGTAGATACATATAAATAAATATGAAAAAATTATTAATATAATAGCTTCTTATTTACATAAACAATGTTTATATAGCAGCAGGGAAGAGTTGAAAGGACTTACCATAGGAATTGGCAAGACTCAGTATGGTGGGGCAATGGATTATGGAGCATGGATTATTGGGCTTCAATATCTTAGGCTGAATGCTCAGTCCACTGTTATTTTATGTTAAATTAGTCGATGAATGAGTTACTCAAATTTCTTGAATTTTAATTTCCTCTTCAGCAAAATGGAACTCATGAACAGTACCTACCTCTCTGTAGTTTTATGATAACTAAAGAGATTATCTATGTAAAAGAATCCAGAATTTTAGCTGACCTGTAGCAAACACTCAGTAAATTTTAATCTTTATTATCGTCACTGCTTTATAAATACATATATATATATATATATATATATATGCATATACACAACAAGCAGTTCTTCCATGTATAAACCAAACCAAAGGGTCAAATCAAGGCAGCTAGTGAAACCCTATATTAAACCATGGGGCTCAGCTTCTATTCATTAGACCTCAAGCTGCTTCTCGCTGCCAGCATATATCTCATCCTGAGCAACCAAAAGAACAATCTGGTTACTCATACTATATCACATTAATATGTAAATTCATCACTTCAGCAAGAAAATCACAAACAAGCAGTTCATTCATGACTCATTTTATTCATAACAATCTCAAACTTGTCACCCAAAAATTGGTTTTTACAGCCACAGTTAAATGAAGTAAACATAGACACATCTAAATTTATTCAATGGTGTCAAAAAAATCAACTTAAGCAAACTATGTGAGAGAAAAAATATAATTAGTCCATTAAATGCAATTTGTTATATATTAAGGAGAAAATGGATCCTTATTTTGAAGAGAACAAGCTTAAATCATGAGCAAAAAATTTACGCAAGCAATGACCCCTTGCTTTACAACTGCATTCAAGAATTGCACGTTTGGCCATGGTCTTTAACTGAAAACAGCTACACATAAAAAAAACTGCATCTTTTTTAAAAAGGATCTTATATTGATTGCAAAATTCCTAGATAATAAAGAAAAAGCTAAAAGGTTTCAATGGAATGTGAATATTGTTTTTTTTTCCCTTTTGCCTCACCTGAATCTTTTATAAAAATAGAGAACTTCATTTTCCCTAAGGTCAGGTTATAATTAGAAATTAGACTCCTCCATAATTCAATGACTGAAATCTTTATTAAAGTCAAATGACCTTTCTAATTAAGTTTTCTCCTTAATATATAAGCTCTGCTAGGCAAGTGCCACCTCTACAGATAATGAAGTCTTTACGTATTTATTGAGTTAACCTCCTCTGCTCATCCTTTTCTTTATTATTCTATCAGTAATTAATTATTAGTAGAACTTTTAAAGTATAACAAATTTCTAATGCATTCTGTTAAGTGCTCTGGTTTGCATATTTATAATGTTCCTATTTTTCATCCCACCATAAAAAATGTTCAAGATTAAATATTTTACTCTTCTGTGTCTCTTTCTTTTTTATTCTCATTAGAAAAGAATATAGCTAGAAAGGCGGAATGTGTACAATTTTATTATAGCATTGATAAAACTTAAAATTTATGAATCTGAAGCATAGAATTGAGACATGTGCATAAAATTTACATTAAGTCCAAAAGCTTTGGCCACAAATAATGCCTTTAGAAGACCAGTTCATCCAAGTAAATATGAAAATATGGTATTTAAAATACTTAAAATTTCAATCCTTAAGTATTTGTTTAAAAAAACAAATGTGATTGATCAAACTCATCCCTTCACCAGAAGTCTAAGATGACGTAGGCAAAATGTTTCACTGTCACTTTCTCCATTAATCACTGATAGATTATAAGACAGAGGCAAAGTGATTAAGTTAATTACTCAAGAATAGCAGACAATTGCCACCAGTTTTACTTTTTATTAGATTATCTGTATAGTTCTTGAAAGTGAAAAAAATGAATAGTTTCATCTGACAGATGCAGCATCATCTGAGAGGAAAGAATATTAACCTTACTAACACCTCCCTCCCCTCAAAAGATGTGGGAATATCCAGCTCTACATTTTACACATCACCAAGCACTAACAAAAAGAAAAAAGAACACATCAGGAACCTTTTGCCCTGCAAGTCACTCACGTGCCAAATATAGAGAATAAAGTACAATTTCTGGTTTGTCCCTCCCCAGCTCACTCTCGGCTGCTGTACATTACTACCCGCTTTACTACTAGGAAACAGATTTCAGCTTTTATGAGGCTTCCAAATGGTTTCTTAGTAAATATCTGCACTCCTCCGCCAAGGCCATTAAGGTAACTTAATCCCTCCTGAACTGCTCGGTAGAATAAACGTTGATTCCCAATTTTAAAAATTAATTCTTTAGCTTTTTTTGTACTAACAGTTGTGAGAACACAAAAGCATAAGAACAATTTGAATTCAGAATGTCATCTTGAAGACTTGCAGGGCAAATAAGAGCTCAAGGAACTGAAGAGGATGCTGGGGGAGGGGACACTGAGAGAGTGCGAGAAAGATGCTGGTCAGTCCTGAGATGATGCAGGAATGACATAGCACCTGGACCACACGAGTCCACGTCCACCCCCTGGCTGTTTGTGCCTCGGGTTCCAGGACACATGCCTAGAGCCGGGAATGGGTGAACACACAAACACACCAATTTTATTCTTCGACTTTCCAGGGAGAAGAACGGTGGGGAAGAATCTCTAGATAAAGCTTCAGCACAACAAGCGTTTTCTTTCTCCTCGCACCCCGCCTCCCCAGCTAGGGACAGGCGACGCTGATCTGGAACAGTATACAGCTGAGAGGATCAGAGAACCAGGGTGCGAAGAAAGCATCAGAGCAAGGGGGAAGGACGGGGGATGAGACCCCGCCGCCCGGCAGCGAGCCCCGGTCGGGTAGGGTGACAGGAAGGGGAGGAGGATGTTGAGCCGGGAAACCCAAGAGCAGGGGTCTGGAAAGCACCCGGCGCGTACGCTCCCAGGCTGCCCAGGCTGGCGCGCGCCAGGCGGGGGAAGTCGGTCCCGGGTGGCCCCCTCCCCGGACTCCAGCCGGGGGATCGGAGGAAGTGGCTTTGTCAGGCAGGATGAAAGGGAGCCGGGGCCACCACGCAGGGGCGGGGACGGAGGGTGCCCGGAGCGGGAGGACCCCGCCCGTCCAGCGCCAGCGCCGCTCTGCCCCGCATGCGGCTCCCGCCGGCCGTGCAGAGCCCACGGCCCTGGGCAGGTCACCCCGGGCTGCGCCCCCCCGCGCCCGTGCGCTCACCTGCCCACGAAGTTCTCCAGCACCGAGCTCTTGCCCGCGCTCTGGCCGCCCACCACGGCGATCTGCGGCAGCTCCAGCAGGCAGGTCTGTCCCAGCGCCGAGAAGGCGTCCTGCAGACGGTTCACCAGCGGGATCAGCTCCTCCATCTCCCTGTTCCCCATCTCGCCTGCGCGGCCGGCTGCCCACGGGTCGCTCTTCGCCTCTGTGCTCCGGCCAGGAGCCGGACCGCGCTTTCCTCGAGGATGTCGCGCCGCCGGGATCAGAGCGCGGGGTCCAGGAGCAGACGTCGGACCCAGCCGCTGGCCCGCAGCTCGGCGCCTGACAGCTAACAGCCCCACAGAGCGCGTGCGCGGCCGGGGGCGTGGCCTGGCTCCGCCCGCCCCGCCCCGCCCCGCCCCCCGCCCTCCCCCTACCGCTCCCGCTGGGCGCGCCCGCACTGCCTCCCAGCTGTGACCAGATGCCACCGCTTCTGCCTTCTTCTGCCAAGGCTAAGAGGCAAAGTTACAACCCTCGGCCAGGGATTGGACTGCGGTCACCATCAGCTGCAGCACCAAGTAGCTACGATGACAAAGCCCGGTGCAAAGCACTTAATGTAGCTGACCACACAACACTGTCACCAGCGCCTCTGCCACCGGGAGTTCACTTCCCATAAGGAAATTGCATGCGTCACGCCCTACTCCAGAATCCTCGATGGCCTGGCTTGGGAAGTAGCAGGTCTGCTGGACTCCAGATTCTTCAAGCGGACATCCACTTGAGGCTCTGAATAAACCGTCCCTATCTGTTCATCTTTTCAGACTTTCCTCCCCAGCCTCGCTCGGTAAGAAAAGGGGTAGCTCATCTGGATTTCCTTCCCCACCCCCAATTCAATCTACCAAGGGTCTTTCAGATTCCTTAAACCGTTTATCTTCCTTGGATAGGACAAGGAGATAGATTACAAGAGGTCTGTCAATATCCAGGAATGTGGCACTCTGTCCTGTTAAATTTAGTACACTGTGACTGCCAGATCCCTTGCCTTCTGATGGAGACACAAAGATAAACGGCCAGGCTGTTCAACCTCTTTAAAGGATTCCTGTCCTCTGCTCCTCAAATGTCAGTTCTCCTCAGCAGTTAATTTACAGGCAATTTCTTGTATCACACTTTGGGCTCCACCTGAAGACTTTCCCATGGTTTTTAACTTAGCGTAAAGACTAGAGACTACAGAAATATAAATAGCTAGACCACGTCTGTATCCTGCACACCAAAAGGATCCCCGGTCTCACTATCCGAATGTCCCAAGGGTACCTCTGACTTGGCTTACTCAAAACTGAACTCATCTTTTCTAATCTCCACATTTAATGCAGGAAATTTCCCTTAACCCTGAATAAACTTCTGTAAAAATGTTCATAAACAGTCAAAAACTTGAAAACAATCGAAAAGTCCACAATAAGTAAATGAATTTTAAAAATGTGACATATGCATACACTATTCTCAGCAAAAGAAATAAATGGACTTCATAATAAAAACAGCAACATGGTTGATCCAGACACATTATGTGGAATGAAAAAGGTCAAAAAGTACATATTGTTTAATTGTATATATATCAAGTTCTACAATGGGTCTAACTATTCTATGGTTGCACAGTTCAGAAGTGTGGTTGTGTTTGAAGGGTGTAGGTTGAGTGGGGGGGTATCAGGAATCTTTCTGGAGTAATAGAACAGTTCTATATCTTGACAGGGGTGGGTATGCACTTATTAACACCAAATTAAACACTTACATTCTATCCTTTTTTTGTAAATTATGTACACCATATCTGTTTCTGTAAAAACCAGGAGAGAAAGACTAACCTAACTGAAGGCATCATCTACTCCACTGATGGGGATTTCCACTGGAACATCTGCCCAGCACCCCAAGAGTCACCCCTCTACCTGCCTGCCACACTGGTGCAGCTAGAGCCATCGTGAGAACAGAAAGGCATGAATGACAAGGAAATGGCCCCTAACGGTGGCCCTGTGCACTGCAATAAGCAACTGACTCAAGCTGAGCCAATCAAAGTCCTTTTCTAGGAAGACAGAATTGAGAGATAGACTGCTCTCTGCCTGAGGGACTGATGACAGATGAAGAGTAAAACCAGCAACTGCGGTTAGGAATATTTTCAGCAGTATTTTCAGATGTTGGTGTTCAGAGAAACAGACATAGAGACAGAAGCAGAAGGGAAACAGAAAGGAGCTCTGATTGTACTCATTCCTTATTATAGTTGATTTCTGCTGCCCAGCTATAATCCTATACTGCGTACATGAACCAGAATTCACCTCTAAAGTTATAATGAATTCCCTTCTTTACCTGACTCAGCTCAGATTTTTTAAATTTTTTATTTTAAAAAGAAAAGCAATGATACAAAATTTCAAAGCAAGATAATAGGACAGTAATAATGGTTAATATATTGCATATTGTTATCTTCAAAGTAGTTGCTCAGATTGCAAAATACAGGAATGAAAAATTGATCAAGCAATAGAAGCACAAATCTTACTTTTCAAGGAACTAACAGAAATTAGTAGTATAGCTATCTTAACTATCTTGTACATGTATTTTTCCTTTTGTATTTCTTTTTTGCTCCTTTCCCCACCCCAGCTTCTCTTTCCCTTTGAAGTTACTTCCCCTTTCACAACATCTATTGTACACTTTGAATCTTATTTACTCTTTCAGCTTCTTAGTAGGGAGACAAGATGATCTTTACATATGCAAGTCTGATTTATTTCACCTATGAGTATGGTCTCAAGTTGCATCCATCCATTCATCTGTAAAAGGCTGAAAGTTGCCCTTTTTATAGCTGAGTAGTACTCCATTGTATAAAAATACCACATCTGTTTTATCCATTTTGCAGTTGATGGCACTTTGGTTGTTTCCAACATTTAGTTATCACAAATTGTGCTGCTGTAAACATGGGTGCACATTTATCACTGTAGTATGATGTTTTAGGCCTTCTGGGAAAATACCCAGAAGCAGGATAGCTGGATCAAGTGGGACCTCTGATCCTAGGTTTTTTTTTTTTTTTTAGGAATATTCACACTGATTTCCACAGTGGCTGCATCAGTCTACACTCCCACCAACAGTGAAAGAGAGTTACTTTTTCCCCACAACCGTGTCAGCATTTGTTATTGGTTCATTTCTTGATGATAGGCATTATTTCTGGATGAGAAGGAATCTCAATGTTGTTTTAAATTGCATCTCTCAAATTACCAATGATGTTGAATATTTTTTTCATGCATTTATTTGCCATTTGTATTTTTTCATCTGAGAAATGTGTATTCATCTCAGATGCCCATTTTTGGATTGGGTCTTTGAATTTTTGGGATCAGATTTTTTTTCAATATTTTTTATGTTATAGATAAAAGTCCTTTGTCTGAAGGACAGCTGGATATAATTTTTTCCCACTCTGTGGTTTGTCTTTTCACTCTGCTGGTGATTTCTTTTGTTGTGCAAAATACTTTTAATAAAGTGAGATCCCATTGTTGATATTTTGTCATATTTCTAGAGCTCTCTGAGTTTTGTTTATGAACTCTCTGTCTACACCTATGTCTTCAGGATTTCTACATGTTTTCTCTTCCAATAGTTTTAGTGATTCTGATTTAATTATCGTTAGTCCAATTTTGACCTTGGTTTAGTGTATGGTGATAGATATGGATCTAATTTTAGTCTTTGGCATGTAGAAAGTCAAATTCTCCAGCACCATTCATTAAAGAGGTTGACTTTCTTCCAGTGAACATGTTTGGTCCCTTTGTCAAAGGTAAGGTGGCTAAGTGTTTTGTACATGTGTCTGCATCTTCTAATCTGTTTCACTGATCCTCAGGTCTGTTTTTTGCCAATACCATGTTGATTTTATCACAGTAGCTTTGTAGTTTAATTTGAAATCAGAGATTGTGATGCCTTCTGCCTTGCCTTTGTTGCCCAGAATTGCTTTTGGTACTCTAGGTCTCTTCTGGTTCCAAATGAATTTTACAAATGTTTTCTATAGATCTGTGAGGTGTGCTAATGGTATTTTGATGAGGATCACATTGAATGTGTAGCACAATTTTCAGAGTATGACCATTTTCACTATGTTAGTTCTTCCTATCCAGGAGTAAGGGATAATTTTCCATTTTCTGATATTCTCTTCAATCTCCTTTTCAGAGTACTGTAATTTTCAACATATAGATCTTTTACCTCCTTTGTTAGATTGATACTTAAGTATTTCCTTTCTTTTTTCTCTCTTTTTTTTTTTTGGATGCTATTGTGTAGAGTTTGGTTTACCTAATTTCTCATTCAGTGAGCTTGTTGTCTGTGTACCAGGAATGCTATTGATTTTTGAGAGTTGACTATATCCAGCTATGCTTCTGAATTTATTTATTAAATCTAGATGTCTTTCAGTGAAGCTCTTGGGGTCTTCCATGTAGAGTATCATGCCATCTGTAAACAATAATAATTTAACTGATTCCTTTCCTATCCTTATTCCTTTTATGTCTCTCTCTTGTCTAATTGTTCTGGCTAATGTTTCCAGAACTATATTGAGTAGGAGTCGTGATAGTGTATATCCTTGTCTTGTTCCTGATTTTAGAGTGAAACCTTTCAGTTTTGTTCATTTAGTATGATGCTGGCTGATAGTTTGTCAAAGATGGCTTTTATCAAGTTGAGATAGACACCATCTATTCTGATTTTCTGTAGGTTTTTACCATGAATAAGTGTTGGACTTTGTCAGAATCATTTTGTGAATCTATTGAAATGATCATGTGATTTTTGTCTTTGGCTCTGTTGATATGGTGTATTACATTTATTGATTTGTTTATGTTACATCATCCTTGTATTGCTAGAATGAATCCCACCTCCTCATGGTATATGATCTTCTTGATTTGATGCATTTTGTTCGCTAGTATCTTGCTGAAGATTTTTGCATCTCTGTTCATTAATGAGATTGGTCTGTACTTCTCTTTTTTGGTTGTGTCTTTCTCTGGTTTTGGTATCAGAGTAATACTTGCCTCCAGGAATGAGTTAGAGAGGATTGCTTCCTTTTCAGTTTCATTAGTTTGAGGAATATTGGCAATAAATCTTCTCTAAATTTCTTGTAGAATTCAGCAGTGAATCCATCAGGATCTGGGCATTTCTTTGTGGGTAAGTTTTTAATTATATTTTCAGTCTCATTAACTGATATTGGGTCATTCAGAATTTTTATATCTTCTTGATTCAGCTCAGGTAGTTCTTACATATCTAGGAATATGTCTATTTCTTCTATGTTTTCCATCCTGTAAGAGTAAAGATTTTCAAAGTAGGTATTTGTGATCTTTTGAATTTCCATAGAATCTGTAGTGATTTCAACCTTATCATTCCTCAGTGCATGAATTTGAGTCTTTTTTCCTTTTTTTGAGAAAGTTATCTAAGAGTTTGTCAATTTTATTTATTCTTTCAAAGAACCAACTCTTCAATTCATTAATTCTTTTTATTGTTATCTTAGTCTCCGCTGCATTAATTTCTGGTTTGATCTTTATCATTTTCCCCCTTGAGTCCCAGACTGTCGGGGGAGAGAAACAGGGGCCTCACCAGGAAGTGATCCCTGCCTGGAAACCAGTGCCAGCACTGGCTGCTGCAGGAGTGGGGACAGCCATACCCAAGCCTCTCCCTGAGAGTCAGTGCCATTAGCAGACCGCAGTGGGGAGAGAACCAGGGGCCTCACCAGGAGGTGATCCTGGCCAGGAAACCATTTCATTTTCATTGTTTTGTTGGGCTGGGTTTTCTTCTCTTCTGTTTTGCTTGATTATGTTAAATCTGATGGCAGGAGCAGCTATTTGAAGATAACAAGACATATTATGGTAGCCATATTGGATTTACTAGTGGCTTGTTTTGAAGTCCTTCACTGTTTTGGCTTTATTGTTTCTATTCTATTCTGTTCCATTCAGTTTTTACTATGTCTGAAAGTATCTGCAGCTATTGTGAAGACAATAAAAGGCATTATGGTAACTATTGTTGGTTTTATAAGGTTTTGAAGTCCTGTATCACTTACACTGGTTTATTCTTTATTGGTTCTATTCTGTTTTATTTTCCTTTTTTTATTCTAAAAGTTTAAAAAAAAATTCCCCCTTGTATGAGTTTTGGGCTTGTCTTGCTCTTCTTTTCCTATAAGCTTGAGGTGCAACACTAGGATGTTTATTTGTGCTCATTCTGTTTTCCTGATGTGAGAATTCACTTCCATAAATTTCCCTCTGATGACTGGTTTCATTGCATCCTACAGGTTCCAGTATGTTGCATCTCCATTTTCATTTAGTTGTAGATATTGTTTCATTTCTTCTTTAATTTTATCTGTGACCCATTGGTTGTTTAGCAGGGTGTTATTTAATTTTCACATGTTGATAGAATTTTTGTATTTTCTTTTGCCATTAATTTCCAACTTCATTGCACTATGGTCAGATAATATGCATAGGATAATTTCATTTACTTTGCATTTACTGAAGCATGTCATGTAGGCTAGTACATGATCTAGTTAATCTGTCTTTCTGTGACAATCAGATATGAAGTTCCTCTATTCAAATTGTGTTACTATTTATTTCATTTTCATGTTTATTGACATTTGTCATACATAATTGTGTGCTCCTGTATTTGGTGTATACATATGATGATTGTAACCTCTTCCTCTTGAAACTTTCTCCTAACAAGTATGTAGTGACCATCTTTATCTCGTTTGAGCATTCTTGGTTTGAAGTTCACATTGTCTGCAAATGGAATAGCTACCCCTGCTTTTTTCTGAGTTACTGTTGCATAGAGTATTGTTTTCCATCCTTTGACTTTCAGTCTATGAATTTCTTTTTATGTTAAATGTGTTTCTTGCATACAGCATATTGTTGGATCGTGTTTCTTTATCCATTCTGCCAGTCTGTTTCTTTCCATTGGTGAATTGAGGCCATTTACACTGATGGATATAACTGATATGTATTAGCTTATCTTTGCCGTGTTACCTTGATTTTTCCCTTTGTTTAATTGATTGCTCTGCCTGGTGGTTTCCCTCTGCTGTTGTTCTTGAAATTGTAGTCATTTTTATCTCTGTCTAGATTATCTTCAGTACTCTTTGTTGGATTGGTTTGGTGATCATGAATTATTTCAGCTATTCTTTTTCATGGAAATATCTTATTTATCCACTAATTTTGAAAGATAGTTTTGCAGGTTATATCAATCTGGGTTGGAAGTTGTTTTCTTTCAGGACTTGAAATACTCCAGTCCAACCTCTTCTCGACTTGAGGGTTTGTGATGAGAAGTCTGCTGAGATTCTGGTGATTTCCTTTATAGGTGATCTATTTCTTTTCTCTAACAGCTTTTAATATTCTGTTTTCATGCTGGATTTCTGGAACTGTAATTATCATATGTCTTGGTGCAGTTTTAATTTGGTCAAGGTTGTTTGGAGTTCTACTTGCTTCATTTATTTGTATTCCAAATACTTTATCCATGCTTGGGAAATTTTCAGCCATTATTTCTGTAAAGCATTTTTTTGTGGCATTTGTGTTGTCTCTAATTTTCTCAAATCAATCTTATGTCATTCTTCTTTGCTTTATCTTATAGCTGTTGAGTTGATTTTTTCATGTCTCTTGCTATTTATAAGATATCTTTCTTTCCATGATCACCATCTGCGATTCTGTCTTCAAGATCTGATCCTTCAATCTGCTGTCCATACTTTTTTTTGGGGGGGTACTAAGAGTTTCACTCAGAACCTCATGCTTGCCAGGCAACACTGTGCCACTGAGTTAATCCCTGGCCCAGTTGCACAAACTTTCAACAGAGGATTTAATCCCTTGAATTTCTATTTAAACCTGTTTCATGGATTCCATTTCTTTCCTGTTGGTCATTTTTTGTTTCCCTCATTTTTCTACACTTACTGATTCTTTTATCTGTGTCTACTCTAATATCCTTGATTTTAAGCATCATTTCTTTTTGTATCTGAGAGATTATTCTCTCTATAGCCTTTTTGCCCTTGTTTTTTCATTTCTGTTGTTATCATTTCAGAAAGTTCCAGTATTTGATTTCCAATTTCATAGATCTCATTGTGCTCCAGGCTTAGCCTGGGTGGGCCAGGAGTCTGGGGTTGCATTTTGCTTTTACATCTTGTCATTGTCTATTTTCTCTTTTTAATTTTTATTTTGTTTTCTATGTTGATGTTTGTTCATTCCTTATGATATACAGCTTTATACAGTACTGAGGCTTCCCTAGGAGATGTCTATTCTTCAGGGATGTCCTCTAAATGTAGGTGGTTCTTCTTCCCAATTTGCAAAAGAGGCAAAGTTACTATTTGATTCAGCATCCAATCTTTTAGTTCTGAGCTGTGGTGATGATTATGATCCCATACAATCACAGTGTTATCATACAAGGGAGAAAAACTGATTATAACATATAGGACATCCTGGTTAAAGTAGCACAGTTAATAAAAACAATAGTTTTCAAGCACAGCTTAACTACTTACAAACTATGGTAACCATTGACCTACTACCTCCTACCACAGGAGCAAACTCCAAAGTTATACTAAAAATCAAATATATACCATATAATTCTATACAATGATTTTCCCTTTAGTGGAATGATTTTATCCTGCTGTGGCGAGTGGGGAGGTTAAAATTGATAGGGGACAAGATAAAGTGAAGAATGAGGTCAAATATAGTAGAATCAAGGCTGGAGGTTCAAGAAAAATCACCCAAGTTTTGGGAAACTGGAGGACAAAGGAGGAAAAAAAATGAAATAGAATACAGAGTAACTAGGGATGAAAGAAACAGTGTTTACTCACTTGAAAGTTTAAATTTAAGAAGTAGTTGAGGAAAGAGAGAAAGGGGATCAACAGAAGAAAACAAAAAAAAAGTAAGAAACCTAAACAGTGAAAAAAATGAAGAAAAAGACTGAGAATAAAAGAGAAAAGAAGACAAAAGAAAAAGGAGATCAGAAAAAGAGAAGAAAAAAGAAGAAACAAAATACAAAAGAGAACATGACAACCTCCAGCCAGACTGGAAAAGCTAGCCAGAGGGACAAACAAGGGAGAATAAAAGTAGTAAAGTAACTCTGCTGTTTACAGTTCTGTGACAGTATTCCAGAAATGTGCTGTATAGTCCAGTTTGCCATAGGAATTATGCTGGGTATGGAGCTGTTCTTGGCCTCTGGATGTTGGGGCTCGGACTGGTCTTCTGTTGGTGGATTTCTCCAGAGCCCAATTACTGGCTTCTCACTACTGCTTCAGACATTTCCATGTTGCTGGTCTCACTGATTACTCCACCTGCCAAAGGCACGTGTGCACCTTCATGCCTGACCAGACTGGCCTAGGTCTCAGTGGTCTGGTTGCTCTCCCCACCAGAAGTGTGTCAGATTTATTTTATTTGAAACTAAAGAATCCTAATAAATGCATCCTTTAGTGTATACCCACAGCAAAATGCTTAAGTCCAAATTCAAAATCTGAAAGTCATTCTAATTACCTCTCTCCTCCTCATTCCTTACACCGAGATGGTCCTCAAATCATTCCCATTCCACCTTCCTGGAACCCACCTCCTCCTCTTCATCTTTGTTGTCAGTGCCTCAGTTATAATGGGCATTTGTCCTCTTTGTTATACATAATTTTTCCATTATTGCACTTGGACATTGTATTGAGTAACTAATTTACATGCTCCTGTCAGCCATTAGTTGGCAGAATAATGACTATCCAAAAATATCCGTGGTCTAAACCCAGAACCTATAAATGGTACCTGAAGTAATAAATGGAACTGCAGGTATGATTAAAGATCATGAGATGGACAGATTATTCTAGATAATCCTGTGGTCCCAGTATAATCACATGGATCCTTAAGAGCAGAGACCTTTATTCAGTTGTATTTGAAGAAGATATGACTGTGGGAAAAAGGCAGAGACATGCAACTTCACTGGCTTAGGAGATGGAGAAAAGCAGTCAAAAGTCAAAGAATGCAGGCATCTTCCTGAAACTGGAAAAGGCAAACAAACACATTCTCCTAGATCCTCCATGGGGAACACAGCCATGCAGAGTTTCTCTCAATCCTCCCTATGCCTAACTTCTAAATGAGAATAATATAGGATAACAAATTTGTATTATTTTAAAACACTCAAATTAATAGTAACTTGTTACAGCAGCAATATAAAACTAATCCAAGATCTTTGAGGACAAGATCCATCTTTGTGATTTTTAATATCTAACACAGCTCTCAGTGCCTTAGGTGAGTCATAGATATAAACAAAATAATATGCTCTGGGTTGCAGTGAACTGAATAGTACCTCCCCAAAATTCATATGTTGGAGGGTCAAACTCCAATAGGAAGCAATTAAGGTTAAATGAAACCATAAGGGTGGACCTCTGATCTGATAGGATTAGTGTCTTTGTAAGAGACATCATGATAGATCTGCCCTCATCTCTGCCGGATGAGAAAACAGCCACTTGCAAGCCAAAATGAGAACCCTCACCAGTAACAAAATCAGCTACCTTGTTGATCTTAAACTTCTTACCCTACCAAACTGTGACAAATAACTGTCTGTTCTGTAAGATACCTAGTCTATGGTATTTTGTTATAACAGCCCAAGATAAAATGCAGGTTTGTTGAAAGGGACATGAGATGGAAATTGGGAAATAACAATTCTGTCTGGAGAGGCTGACGGAAAGCTTCAGAGGAGAGATGATACTTAATGAGTATGTCCTCACTCTGCTACACACTATGTAGGATACAAAAACTGAAAGCACTTACCCTTAGCCCAAGTAGTCTGCATTCTAACATAGATGACAATGCTATCGTGCAATAGATAGAAAATGTGTAACTATCATAAAAATTTAAAGTTCATTTGCACTGAAGCAGTACATGTCACCCATATTCTTTAGAACTTAGTTCAAAACAGTCCCATTAAACCTACTTTTTTAATTTTAAAGATAATAAAATCCAAAAAACAAAACAGAACAAAACCACAAAACAAAGCAGCAAAAATAGTACAGAAATTCAAAGCAGGATACTAAAAAAACAACAACAGCTACCATAGGATATCCTGTTATATTCACAATAGTTGTCCGTTCCATCTGGTATAGCAAAATCAAACCAAAAAAATAAAAATAAAAAATAAAACCAAGCAAAACATAATATTGAATAAAGCAAAATAATTAATCAGAACAAAACAAAACAGTGAGAACAATATTGGATTCCAAAGGCAAGATAGAAGGAAATCTGTATTTGTTATATTGTGTACTGTCATCCTCCCAATAGATGCTCAGACCACGGGCCCCAGGCCTAAAAAATCAACCAAACACTATAACATTTACTTACTTTTTGTACCTTTGTTACTATCATCTCAGCCTGTCTTCCTAACCAGCTGGTTGCTGGGGGGGGGGGTGTCAAAGCCCATGTGCCAGTAGGCTCACGGGAGGTACTAGCTGACTTTTCTCTTCCTGGAACCCGCATGGCTTGTGCAGCTTACCAGAAAGGCTGGCTAATTGGCTTCTTGGTTGGTTCCTCCCAGTCCCAGCATGGCCAGTTCTTGGGAAGTACTGACTTTTCTCTTCCCCAACCTACTTTTATAAATCATCCTAAACTACTTTTATCAATTGCTTTCCTTTTCATTTCCCATCTGCAGAATCAATCCCACAAGAACATCAAACCAAGAAAAATGTAGCATAACATATGCAAAACTACTCAAGGTCCTTAAGGGAAATATATTTTTCTTTTAAGTTAATCTGGATAAAACAAAGAAAAAATGGTACGCTGAAGGGAAAGAACAGTTCTTAGTTAAGTATTTAATAAATTTTTTTAAGCAGACCTGAACTAATATCTTAATCATTTGTCATGGTATTCATTCTGAGTGACATTGGGAAAATAATATTATTCTGCATACAATTTAGGGCCTATTTCGGTCCTTCGGTTCTTTCTGCAAAGGCTTTCCTCTTTGATAGATTTTTACTACAAGTCAGCCTGTCTGCAGGCATTTTTGAGTTCTGTTAAACTCAGTGAACATCCAGTAGACACATACAGACTTTCCAAACGATCGCCACTCCAGTTGGCACTTCCATCTCTCAGGGTTCTCTCCTTCAGTCTAGAGGGATGGGGAGAACATAAGGACTCCCAACCTTATCACTCAAATTCTTCATCAGCTGCCATCAGGAAGCAGAGTAACTCTGTCGGAACCCCTCCAGTCTCCTATTCCAATCACTTCTGCCCACTGGAGATCTGACAGATGGAAACTCAACTGTAGTCTCATCAAAACATGTTCAAACTGCTACACATGCAGAGCAGAAAAATAGTGGTAGGCAACTTAAGGTGTTCAGAACGATGTGTTCAGAAAAGCTTTCTGTACTACTTCTGTATGATTTAAAAGCTTATTTGTGCCTCCCTGTATCAGGTCGGTATAGCTGTGTTTGGCTGTAAGTGTAATCTGTATATGCTAAAGGAAAACAGGAATCACATAAAATGCCTTTTAAAAAGAAGATATCCTTGTGCTTATTAAATCTCACTTGTTAAATTTTTAATATATTAATATATAGTATGCGATACATAAAGTAAGATACAAATGTCCATTTAAAATTATTTATGAAATCTTCCATGACACAGAGAAATGCCATGAATGAAATATTAAGTAAAAAGGTTTGAAACATTATATATATTGTATTTATGCTATACTATATACTATATGGTACTATACTCTGTAGCATTATACAGTACTGTAAGTACTATAGTACTATAAATACAGTACTATCTACTCTGTATACTATATATACTGTTTTACATATAGTATTGGGGCCAGGGATTTAGCTCAGTGGCATAAGTGCCTGCTTGGCAAGTACAAGGTCATGAGTTTGATCCCTAACACACACACACACACACACACACACACACACACACACACAAAGGTATGTAGGACATATACATATAAAAAGGGTTTTAGAGAAAACTAGAAATAATTGTACAAAAATTATTCTATATGAGCTAACATAGAAAAATTCTATTGTCCTTTTCCTTTTACTCCTTACAATTTTTACAATAAGCCGGTGTTACTTTTGTAATTTGAAAATTGAATGTTATTTGACTGAAATATAATTGTTTTTATATGTGAGCTTATCAACAACACAAGTATTTCATAAGCTAAGATTAAAATAATATTGCAAGGGCCGGGGATTTAGCTCAGTGGGGTAACCACCTGCCTGGCAAGCGTAAGATTGTGAGTTTGATCCCAGATACCACCAATAAAATAAAATAAAATAAAATAAAATAAAATAAAATAAAATAACTTTGCAAGCAAAAACAGGAGAATCCTCAATCTTCCCTACCCCTAAACATTTGCCACTCACTAGCAGCTTATAACTGCAGCAAATAATCAAGATTTTAAAACAGGAAACATTTCTTCCTGACTCAAAGAATAAAAATGCCACAAGCCCAATTCAGCATTGTCATATGGACTACTGTTAGTCAAGAACTTCTTCAACACATTACAGTGTAGACTATCCAGAATGTGTAGCTCACAGTGAGAGTAAGCATGTGAGCTGCATTCTTCTTGCTTAACAAATATGCCATAATCTATGATACCAATAAGCCAGTCACAAAAGATTGCAAGTTGTATGAATCTATTCATATAAAATCCTAGCAAAATCAGAACTGGTCTATGGCATGATGGTGAACCTTTTAGAGTTTTCAATAACACAGTATCCACTGTGACATGCATGCCATATGTCCGCCACCACTGGTCTACATTGATGGCAAGCAGTGTAAGGCCGAGGATAGGGATAGGAGACTGACGACAAAGCGACATATGGAAACTATTTTGACAGTGGTGGTGACACACTTGCATATGTTTGTCAAAACTCATTGAACTGCACTTTAAATGGTGAGTTTTGTGTAGATTTTATTTTAATAAAAACAACATATGGCATTTATGATGGGCTGCTAAATCGGATGTATGCAATGGTAATCCAGAGTATGACAGTCTCAGTCTAGGGATAAGCTTGACAATAGGTAACCATAATCATGCTGCAATTTAGGAGTCTAAAATAAAAATACACCTAGCCCTCCAAAACCATTGCAATGATTCTGAAACTCTACCACTACAGAATCATCCTTATGGGATCTCTGAGTATTACATTAATAGAAAAACATTACTTGGAGGCAGGAAGAGTAAGAACTCAAGCCATTATCAGCTGTCTGTGAGAAGAAATAACATTCCAGCAGGGCAGCTGTGGGAGGAGGGGACAAGAGTGGAGAGACCCTAACAGACAGTAGAGAGGAAGAGCGTCCTAAGACAAATGTGGCCTGTCCCCCACACCTTCTCCATTTCATTTTATAGGAGAAATGAAAACTTAGAAAAGCTCATCTGGGGCATATGCATGAGGTCCAATGGAGCCCCGCTTCCCCTGTCACCTAGACTGCACATCCCAAGGACATTGGTGATACTTCTCTATATCCATTTTCATGTCACTCATTTCATTAGAATAGCTCAAACTATATCTACTTCTCTATATCCATTTTCATGTCACTCGTTTCATTAGAATAGCTCAAACTACTTGTGAAGTAGTAACTCAGAAGCAGATGGCATTAGCATGTCTGTTTCACAGTGAGAAAAACAGAGAAATCAGAAAGATTAGGGGACAATTTTGTGTGGTTAAGAATCACCAGGGATGCTCCCTGGTGTGCTTCAAGGGCTGTACTTTGGGTCAACTCCACAGGAAAAGCTTGGACCTAGTAACACAGCCTAAAATGGAGTTTGGAAAATACATGGTAAATAATAGTACTAATAATATTTATGAGCAAGACCCAATGTTTATCTTTACATTCATTGTTCCTGTGATTTAGAGTCAGTAGACTGGGATTTAAATACTGGTAAAATGTGATACCCTCCTAGCCCTTAACTTCATCTATAAAATGGGCACCTTAGGTCTGGTCTTAATTCACAGAACTATCATGAAATCAAAGAAGTAGTGAACACTGAAGTATTCTGTTTACTATATGGTATCAAATGACTATTTTAAAATAATTATCCAAAAATACACAGGGACTTTTTAAATATGCACCATCGATTACCAAACATTTTTTTCTAAACTGTAATTTCTACTTGACTTATGTGATAAACATGTATGTGACAAAAAATATTTTCAAGTAACTGACTGTGAATGTATTTCATGAATTTCAGGATTCCTTTTCTCTAGTAAATTGGGGGATATTTCATTCTTTTTTAAGAAGCATTGTAACTTTTATTTTATTTGTATGATGATAAAATACAACATAATATTTGCAACTCAACTATTCTAAAAGTGTAAGGTTCACTGGCATTAAGCACATTCCATTGTTGTGCAACCACCACTACTGGTTTTTCCCCAGAATTTTTCATTGTCCCAAACTCAAACTCTGTACCCTTAAGGAGGAACTCTCTCCTGTTCTACTCAAAAGCAGTTTGAGTTTGAGTAAAAGCCACTGTTATATGGTTTGTCTTTGTGGATTTAACTATTTTAAGGACTTCATTTAACAGAACCACACAGTAACTGGCCCTCAACTGTAATGTAGGATCGTCCATGTTTTAGCAGGTGTCAGAATCTCTTTCCGTGTGTGTGTGGTAATGGAAATTGAATCCAGTAACTTTGCCTTGAGCTACATCTCCAGACCTTTTTAGTTTGTTTTGAAACAGGATCTCACTAAGTTGGTAAGTTTCAAGCTGGTCTGAAACTTGTGATTCTCTTGCCTCAGCCTCCCAGAGTTCTGGGGTTACAGGTATGTACCTCCATGGCCAACTTCCCCTTTTTAAGGCTGAATAACACCACACTGTGTGTCTATCTCACCTTTTGCCAACTCCTCCATCTGAGGTAGGAGATCTGCCTGGAGCAAAATGGTTATACAACTGGGCAAAATCTGTCAAAGTCATTAAGACCCAGGGCACAGGTACAGAACAGAGGATCCAGGGTGACTCTGCAGCTCCTTGCACTGTATTCTGAACTAATCAGAAAAGTGCTATTTTCAACTCTTCACTTACATCTGGTTTGAAACAAAACAGCTCTTCTATACAACAGTTTAAATCTGGCAACAAGCAAAGTGAATTTTTGATAGGACAACTGTCCCAATGCCCTCTTTGTGTGAGAGGGATGCCAACCCAGGAATTCCAAATACAAACGACCTCTTTCCCTATCCTCACAGCTACCATGACTCTGCTCACTCTGCCGAGCATACTTCTTTTCCACCCGCAGTAAGTGTAAGTTTCCCACCACCTTTTGTCTGGATCCTGTCCAATTCTTCATTCAGGACACCAAGAACATGAAAAGAATCCCCTGGAGACCTACTATTTGGTAACACATCTGACAGAGGACACTTGGGTTACTCCCATGTCTTGGGTATTGCAAATAATACCCCATAAACATAGTGTGTTCAGATATCTTAGAGACCCTACTTTTAATTCCTTTGGATATTACCCAGTAGTAGAACTGTCATGTGATAATTCCACTTTAATTGTCTGAGGAGCCTCCATGCTGTTTTCTACAGGTGCTGTAGCAACTTTTTAAAATTAATTTTACCTTTTTGGTATACATAAGATCACACTCCTCAAAGGGAATTTGTACGTGTACATGCTATCTCTGCATTCTGCCTCCCCCATTCTCCTTCCCCTCCCTGTAACCCTTTCTCCCCTGCTTATTTACAAAAGCTTTATTTCCATTTCTTTTCTCTCTTTTTTATGGGCAGGGGAGGGGGCAGCTGAAGCATTTTATAGTCCTACTGACATTGCACAAGTGTTCCAGTTTCTCCACATGTTCACGACCGTTTTATGTTTTCTATTCCATTTTGGTGTTTGGTAGTTGTCATTCTATGGAATATGTTTATGTCTCATTATGTCTTGATTTGGAATTCTCTAATGATTAAGTGATCTTGAATATCTTCTCGTGCTTTAAAAGAAAGCTAAGATTGGAAGAAAATCTTATAGCTGCGCCTGCTAGAAGGGCAGGATAGTTCACGCTTAGGAAGAACCTAGAAATATCAAAACAGAGAGTGTCTTATCTTGTTTTGTTCTGTTTTGAGACAGGGTCTCACAGTGCAGTTCAGGTTGGTCTTAATTCACTATGTAGCCCAGGCTGGCCTTGAATTCATGATGATCTCCTGCCTCAACCTCCAAGTGCTGAGATTACAGGGGTGCACTCCCACACCTGGCTGAGAGTGTCATGTAAAGTAAAAATTCACTGGGAACCAAGAGTACACTCAGGAAGCAGTGACTTCAGAGGAGGCAAAAATTGAGCTAAGATTGACTTTGATGCAAAAACTAAATTAAGCTGAATTTCTTTACAACTTTGGTTGCTCTTCATGTACAGCTTCTAATAGGATCCTGGGAGCCAATGACAACCATAATTTCCAGATTGTTGGGCAACATTATGCAAAGAAGCCCAGTATATCTAAATCCAAAGGTCTTCAAACCTTTCATGCAGAGTCCTCTTTAGACTGGTCTTAATGTCTGTTCCAGTCAAGGTCCTAACCTACTTTGTTCCATGCAGCCTGCTGACCCTCTTTCTGGCTATCTTCCATATTTGTCTTGGAAAACGATCTGCATCTCAGTATGAGAGGTTAATTCTGTTATGACTTGTGCCTAGATGTCTCCCCAAAGCCTTATGTGGTCATAAGGCTTTTTCAGAAGCACTGAATCTAGATTGTGTGATACTGGGATTAAGGGTGAGTGATTACTAAATCAGTCCGTTGATTGGTTTGGCACTGCCCTAATCCCAGCAGTCTGGATAAGGTAAAAGGAGTAGAAAGACACTGTTAAACTCCCTTGTTTTTGCTATCTTCTGCTGTCATGAACTGTTGCCCCTCTGCCATGTGCCACTCTGCCTTGGAACCAGCCGATTATGGACTAAGACCTCTTGAAACTGTGAGCAAAATAAACCTTTCCCCCTTTAACTTTGGGTGACCAGTATTTTGTCTCAACAAAGAGAAAAGTAACTAAGATAATATTCCAAGGCCTCGTAACTGAATGTGAAAAACAGTCAAAACTGCAGGTTCTAAATTTTACCACTACATGACTATACCGTGCATCAGTCATTCAGTTTGATAAATCTTCAAGTTTCCCTTTATGACTCTCAAAACACTCCTATTCTAGCAAATCTTGAAGAAATTATTCTTTTTTGTCTCTCTCCACATAACTGTATTTGGGGACTATAAATATTGGCAGATATATGCTAAGATGCTAGAAAGAGAAAATTCACATTGAAAATAAGAGGTTAGTTTCACTCCATATTCCTCTCATACAATCTATTTATTATTGGTGCAAATTATACAAAACATATCTTTTACTAATGAAACACACTCTGAAAAACAAAAACTGAACTGGAAAGATTAAGCTTCAACTCCAGTGGTAGGGTACCCCTTACTCCACTAGGGCATGCTCTACTCACATCCTGCTAAGAATAGGAATGCATGTCAGCTTTTCACTACTATTATGAAAAATCCAATACAGGTTACTTGTGAAGAAAAAAAATGTGTTCATGTAGCTCATAGTTCTAGTGATTCAAAGCCCAAAATTAGGTGTCTCATGGCTGAGACAAAATACCCAACACCTACAAGTTAAAGGAGAAAGGTTTATTATTTTAGCTTATACATTGACTTCAGTACATAGTGGCTGGTTTGCAGGAAGAGAAGAAATAGTTCATGGCATGGCAGGCAATGAGCAGTGAGGCTGGAGACATGAGCACATACCACATGCACACATATGTACCTGCATGCCAATTGGCAGAGTCCCCTACAACCAGTGACAGCTGCCCCAAGCAGTCCGTGAAAGCAGCAAAGTAATAACTGTGTTTTCTGGAAGTGTGCACATGCCTGTGGTATCTTATTTATCTTTCTAAACAAAAATTCTTTTTATTTCTTTAATACCATTTTTCAGGTATTAAAGAGGCTGGCTGGATGTTGGTTTTGGCGCACCACCCACCGACATCTTTTCCTTCACAACCGAAAGGGGATGTGCACTGCAGTAAGATAGCAAAGTGCCCCATGCCAGGTCTTTTGTCCAACTGAGATGAGCTCTTCAAAGATTTTCCTCCCCTATCAAGATGCCTTCATCCAAACAGAATGATAAAAATCAGAGAGTTCTTCTTCAGGGCAATCAGCTGAAGTTCAATGATCACTAAGTTTAGTCCAGCTGAGGGATTCCCTTATTATTTGCTTCTCTCATTTGTTGTAGGTGCCAGACCCATTTTAGAAAGAAGAGAAATGGAACACACTACTTGTCACAGGCAGAAATCTGGTTCATGGAAAATGCTCATCAGATGAAGGCAAGAGAAAGAATTTGCTCACATCATCATTAGCAATCTTTACATACAAGGCCTTAATTATTTGCCTAAGGCTCTGCTGAAGGTCAGTCTTGCTCTGTCTCTTCTCTCTCTCCATACCTCCATTCACCTGCCCTTTGCACCTATGGTTCAGTAGAAGTAAAATCTTCCACTTTTCTCTAGTCAGTTAACAGACATCCACATCTCCCCACAGGAGCTTGGTTCTACAGGAGGAATCTCAGGTGCTATCTGTCAGCTCCATTATGTCTCTTAAACTATTAGGCCTCCGAGTGGAGTAGGTGTATATGATGCTCCTCATTGCTGTTTCTCAGTCGCTCTGTTTTGCAGCTTTGAATCTGTACTATCAGTCTACTGTCATCCCTGCCCATCTGCATGGTAGACATCTACTAACCCCTTGGTCATTTTTCCCTTCATGTTTCAAAGACTTTACCTTATGACTCATGCTGCTCTACCAATGTACTTTTTGTAATTGTTGGCAATTTAATCCCATTCTGATGATACTTTCACAGCACTGCCCTTGTCATTCCTTGGTTTCCTCTCCTCTGCTGGTTTCATCCTCTTCCTTACTTCAACCACTCTTCTCAGTTTTAATGCCTGGTCCCTGTCATCACAAAAATCTACAGCCACCCATCATCTCGGAGTCAGGCATCTCACATCTGGCTCTCCATCTACTCTCTTTCCAGTTAACTCCCTATAGAGCCCATCCGTAATAGTCTTTCAGCCCCACTGGGATCTACAATCCATTAACTCTCCTGCTGTCCTCGCTCCTGTCAAGTTCTCACGTCCCCGATCCTGTTTAAGCTGGTATGATTTGTCATTATGAGTAATGTCTTACATGCACCCTCAACCTCTTATTTCTCTCTCAATTTATCACACTTGCATAGAAAACCTCAGCCCGAATGCACTATCATGCATGCTGACAAGAACTATTTTAAATGAATAGCTTTGAGCCTCAAGTGGGCCTGATACAACTATATTCCCAGAGTGCTTTCCCTCTGTTCTGGGTCTTCCAGTGTCTCCTCCCTCATACTTATTCCCAAATGAAAAGCAAACAGAAACAGGAAAGGAATTCTGCTATCCCTTCATCTTAAATATTAACCTGGCAGCTTCTGGATAATATTCTCTTCTTTCCCTACTGTTTCTACAGATGGGCCATTTAAACTCCTGTCCAAGACTAATATCTCCATATATGCACTGGGCCATACCCTCTCTTTTTCATTCAATTACAGCAATGCTGTCTTTTTGAATATGTCATTAATTTTTCCTCCATATTGGATGATTCCACCATATATAAACATGCTATTTTCTTCTCTACCATTTGCTATCATTTTTCTTACCAGTCCCAATTAATGTAAATCATTCTTCCAGTTCCTCAAGTCAAAATACATGGTCCTTCTTGATTTTTCTTTCTCTTGTGTCACATATTCAGTCCATCAATAAATCCTGCTGGCTCTACCTTCAAAAGCTGGTTACTTCTCATATTTCTCCATTACACCCTGGTCTATGCAAACAATATCTAGTATCTAGGTTATTACAATCATTTCCTAACTAACTTCCCTATCTCTGTGTTCATCCTCCTACTAATTATCCCCAGTGCTACATCCAAAGTGATCTCTCTACTCAGAGGTCTCCAGTGGTTGTCCATTTTATTGTCAGTAATTTTGCTGTTATATTTTCCCTAACTCTGGCAACCCTACTTCCTGGGCCCTCTGTTCCCTGCAGGAATATGTGGCCATGGATCCCAGTGGAATCTGTGAAAAGTGGTAGATCATTTCCAGAATTCTCCAATGAGAGTGCTCATACTTGTTCTTTCCCCTATTTGGTGAGTTAGAATAGAGAAATCTTGGATACTGGGAAGGTGGCGGAACAGTAAGCAGGAGAGTAAATAGCCTCTCTGAGAGAAACAGTCCAGATGCTGGAATATTGCATCTGGAAAAGACCAGAAGGAAAGAAATTGGTCCCCTTGACCCAGAAAGAAACTAAAGTGAGAATCAAAGCCCACAAAGAGAATAAAAAGAAAAGAAAAACTTAAACAGAAGGCAGTAGCCAGAGGTGCCTTCACCGGAGTTGGTCACACTATGTGAGACACACCACTGGAATCTGGGGACTCATGGTCACAGTAAAGCAGGCAAGCCCAAAGGCCTCAAAGAGGGCACACAGTGGCAGAGGGGAGCAGTGGACTGGAGAACTGCACTGGCCGGCAGTGAATATGGGTGACTCAGTCCTCCTGTGGGAGTGGACGATTGACTGGGCACCATTTTGGAGTCAGGCAGGCTAAGCCCGTAACCAGAACAGCAGCTGGCTTCATTCAGCCACTCCTAGTACAGAGCAGATTGGTGAAAATTGCTTGGATTGAGACTCGCCCTGGTGCGTGGTCCAATAGCCAAGGCCAAGGTTTCCCTAAAGCTATCCCTAACCAACACCACCCATGCAGCACACACTAATGTGGTGAAGACTTCCCATGGTTAAACAACTCAGAAGGGCCCTGGCCCTGCTTATACTCCAGTAGTCACCAGCACATTGGGGAAAGCAGGAAACAGCAGAAATCCCTAACCAGCATGCTTCAGAGTACTTATAACCAATACAGGAAATGCCAGGGACTCCATTACCCACTTGTCTGGAAGAAATCAGGAACATGACCAGAGGAAGAAACAAAAGGCAGTCTCTGGCCTCCAACCCAAGCAGTACTGGTCCAGGAGAGGTAAACACAGAAGAGATCGGGAGTCATACACCAGCAGTTTCTGAAGTAACAGCAACTGACATAATGAAACAATTTCATTAAACGATAAAAGAACTTAAAACAGAAATACTATTATAAGTAAAGGAAGATATAAGAAAAATAATAAAAGAAATGCTTAAGCACCTCTAAAGAAGACACAGCTGGAAGAATAGAGAAACATAGAAAAGGAGTGAAACTTTCAATGAAGAATATAAAAAAATTTTAGAATACATGAAACAGATTCAAAGAGATTACCAGGAAATTAAAAACTCCATTGAAACCTGGCAAAACTGCTTGAAAGAAACTAAAGATAGACTATCAAGCCTTGAAGACCAGTTTGCAGCTTACAATTGCAAAAGGAAGGAGCTCATAAAAATAACAAGGAACCAGGAAGTAACAATACAAAAGCTAGAAGATGACAAGAGAATATATAACTTAAGAATAAAAATGTGATTGAAGAAGCAGGGTTAAACACAATTGAAATACAAAGGCTATTTACAGAAATAATTAAAGAAAACTTCCCAAGCATAAGAAAAGGAAATAATATTCAGATAAGTGAGGCATACAGAACTCCAGCCAGCTATAACCAAAATAGATCTATACTCAGACATATAATAATCAAGATCCCAGAAATTCAACATAAGAACAGAATATTAAAAGCTGTCAGTGAAAAGAAACAGATCGCCTATAAAGGAAAACCCACCAGAACCATGACAGACTTCTCAACACAAACCATCAAATCAAGAAGAGCTTGAAATGAAGTATTCCAAGTCTTGAAAGAAAATAACCTCCAGACCAGATTGATGTACCCTGCAAAACTAGCTCTAAAAATTAATGGAGAAACAAAATGCTTCCATGACAAAGAGGAACTGGGGGAGTTCATGACCACCAAACCAACCCTACAAAAAATACTGAAGGACATTCTAGAGAGAGAGAAAAAACACCATGGTTTCAGGACCAGTGGCAGAGGGGGCTCATTGAATGGGGCAGACAGTAGAATAAAAGGGAAAAGTAGACAATCAACAGCAGAAAAATAGCATGGCAGAGATGAGGCAGAGAAGGTTGGCCATAATCACTAATATACATGGCCTCGATACACTGATAAAAAGAAACACAGGCAGAATGGATCAGGAGATAGGGTCTGTCGAGATGCTCTATATAAGAAACATAATTAACCAGAAAGAGGGTTTATAGACTGAAAGTCAAAGACAAGAAAACAATGCTCTATGTAACAGGGAACCAAAAAGAATTGGGAGTAGCTTGCCCATCAGCTAAAGATTGGTTGGAAACACATAACACTTTTATACAAAGGAGGACTACTCAGCTATAAGGAAGGAAAACCTTGAGGCTCTTGTAGGTAAATGGATACAACTTGAGATCATGCTCAGGGGTAAAAAGGTTCAGAATCACTTAGGTGAATAGCGAGTTGTCTCCCTAATATAAAAACTAAAGTAGTGGGATACAAAATGTACAGTGCACCTTGTGAAAGTGCAAGGGAAGGATCTGTCTAAAAATGGAAGGCAGTGGTCATTGTTAATCTATTATCATGATTTGAAACACACATTGTTTTCATCACTCTGTTTAGTTTCATCACTCTGTTTAGTTTGGCTATATTCTGTTTCAGCTTGCCTACTTGTACTAGACTTGATGGCATGGACAGCTATTCCAAAGATAGCAGGGTATACTTTGGTAACCATTTTTTATTTCCTATTAACTTAATTTGAAGCCCTGTATTTCTTTCATTGTCTTGTTTTGACTGATTTTATTTGAATCTGTTTTGTGTGATCACTGTCTTGTTTTGACTGATTTTATTTGAATCGGTTTTGTTTGATAGTATCAACTCTGAGAGTATAGGCAACTACTTTGAAGACAGTAAGATTCACTATGATACCCATTTGGGTTTGACTATTATCTTCTTTTGAAGTACTATAATGTCTCCAATGTTTCATTTTTATTGATTTTGTTCTGTACTGTTTTGTTCAATTTTATTATGCCTGATGATATGCACAGTTCTCTTGAAGATAAGAAGAGGTATTCTAGTAACCATTGTTGATCACCTTGTATTTTGGTTTTAACTCATGTAATATGCCCATCCTTTTGTTTTGACTGACCCCATTTTGTTTTGTCTCATTCAGTTTTATTCTCTTCAAATTAAAAAAATTTTTGAGAAATCTTTTAGGGTGACTTTGGAAGCTATTGGCCTTACAAAGACACAGAGGTCCTTCACTGATGGTCCTTCCAATCCATCTTGTTCCCTTTCTGAGCTCTGCCTCTAGTCCTGCTATTCCCTCACTTTGCTGCAGTCACACTAATTTTTTTCTTGTTCTTTGAAAATACTTTTCAGACTCTTTATGAAGGTTATCTTTTTGCTTGCTCTTCCCTTTCATTGAAAATGTGTTCCTTCAAATGGTCACAAGTCTTCTCATCTCCTTTTTAAGGTTTTTTCAAAAATTACTTTCTCAGGAACATTTTATTTATCACTCTACTGAAAATTGCACTGTTTCACACATTTCTGTGCTTCCCTGTTTAATTTTTCTTTGAAGCACTTATCTTCAAATACCCTATACAACTATACAACTAATATTTTGGCCACTTCTTTATATACACACCTGAAGGTAAGCTTCAGGGGTGAGGAGTGCTTTTTCTCTTTGGTTCATATGTAGGTAACCAGCATCCAACAGGTGCTTAAATATTTGTTGAAGTCAGAATACCTCACAGGACCCAGGAACTCCAGTCAGTGGTGTGCATGGGGCTGGCCCAGACCCAGGCCCCTCCCGTGACCCTCACTGTCCTGCCAGACCACCTCACAGGACCCAGGAACTCCAGCCAGTGGCACATGGGGCAGGGCCAGGCCCAGGCCCCTCCTGCGACCCCTGCCACCCTGCCAGACCACCTCACAGGACCCAGGAACTCCAGCCAGCAGTGCTCAGAGCTGGGCCAGACCCGGGCCCCTCCTGCAACCCCTGCATCCCACCAGACCACCTCATGCTACACAGGAACTCCAGCCAGTAGCATGCACCCGCAGAGTCCCACTGCTGCCATTGGGGAGCCCCCCACTTCCTGGACCTACTATTGCTGTTGATCTTTGGTTCCCACTTCTCCCCCCAGCAGCTTGGACTGCAGTTGATTAACCAGGCTGTATCTAGAGGAGACTCAGTAACCCCTAATCCAAACAGAAGAACTCAGCAGGCTTCTATCAGTGAGTCCATCAGGAGCAAGTACAGGAGAAATTGAAATAGAGGACTTCAAAGTAACACACTGGAAATCTCTGAAAATATAGCAAGTGAAATTAAAAAACTCTATGAGGTTATAGAGGAAATCAAATTAGAAGTAATCTCTCATGTAAAGACAGAAATAACAACCTTAGTAAAGGAGTTGCTCACTGCAGCTAGAGAAGAAATAGATTTTTTTAAAAAAAGTACAGGAGCATGGGAAACTGATTGAATCTTTGAATTAACAATATAGAAAACAAGTAGAATTCATGAAACAAACTCAAAGACACATCCAAGAAACAAAAATCCTATTGAAAGCTGGTAAAACTGTTTAAATGAAGCTGAGGATAGAACTTTGGACCGTGAGGACAGGATTACAATTAGAAATCATGAAAGAACTTTTAAAAATAACAAAGCAGCATGAAATGACAATCCAGCAGCTTCAAGATGATGCCAAGAGAAACAATATAAGACTAATAGGCAACAGTGAAGATGCAGGAATCAATGCAAACAACATATGTAAACTATTCACAGAAGTAATAACAGAAAATTTCCCAAACTTGGGGAAAAAAATCTGATAGGCAGATAAGTGAAGCATATAGAATACCAAACAGTCACAACCAACATAAATCTACACCCAGATATATAATAATTAAGATCACAGACATGCAGCATAATAACATAATACTAAAAGCTGTTAGAGAAAAGACACAACTCACCTACCAAGGAAAGTCCATTAGAATCATGGCAGACTTTTCAGCACAAACCCTCAAGTTAAGACAAGCTTGGAGTGAGGTATTGCAAACCCTGAAAGAAAACAAATTTCAAGCCAGACTGATGTACTCAGCAAAACTTTCATTCAAATTTAATGGAGAAACAAGACAATTCCATGACAAAGAACAACTGAAGAAATTCATGTCCACCAAACCAACCCTAGAAAGAGTATTGAAAGACATACTAAATAGAGATAAAAATAAGCATGATCTCCAGAACAACAGAAAGAAACCACCAAGCAGGACAAGCAATTAAACAAGGGGGAAAAGCAGAGAGCAAACTGGAACATAACATGGAAAAGTTCAACCAATACTTATCAGTTATATCCATAAATGTAAATGGCCTCAATTCACCTATCAAAAGAAATAGGTTGGGGAGTTTCCAAAGGTGGCAGACTGGTAGGTAGCAGGAGAGGGACCGTCTCTGAGAGAGACAGCTTAAATGCCAGAATAGAACACCCTGGAGAGACCCAAACAGAGAGAGATGGACTCTCTCAACCTAGGAAGAATCTAAAGTGAAAAAAACCACTTGAATATGAGGTCCTGGGGCTACCATTAGAGAAGCTAAGATCCGCAAGCATGGTGCCCTCCTCGAGCCGCCTGAATTCCTGCCCAGGACCAACTGATGACCAAATTGCACCAATGTGACTGGCTTGAGCCGCCAGAGCATGGAGCTGAACAGCCCTGTGCATGGCTAGCCCGGTCCTGGCCCTGCACGCGACCCACCCAGAGGCACTGTGAATTTGCACCACAGTCGCACTGAAGTTGGAGGTCGGGGAGCCCAGCAGTTCTCAGGGACCAGCATCAACACGTGGTGAGTGATGGGAATAAGACCCTCCCACAGGAAAGGGGCAACTGACTGGATGACATGTTGGATTTGGGCAGGACAGCCATAATTCCATAAGGAAGTGGCTTCAGTTGGTTGCTACCCTCGCTGAGTGGATTGGTGGAATCTGCTTGGACTGGGCTGCACCCCTGGCCAGGACCCAGTGGGTCACTACAAACTAATTCCCTGAGCTCGGCACACACTGACTCAGTGAAGGCCTGTAAGGTTGACAGGCCCAGAGGGGAGGAGCCAGTGCACAATGCCCTCACTTGAACTTCAATCTCTGATAGTGGACAACAGGGGGCAGAGGTTCCTAGCCTATGCGCTCTAGGGGAACTTTAAACAAAAAGAAAAGGGGCTGGGAATTGCACTGTACATTTGTATGGAAAGAACCAAAAACATGACGAGAGGGAGAAATAACGAAAAAAACCCCAGCCCCCTACCCTGAGAATATTGATCAAGGAGAGGGAAATATAAAAGAGATTGAGGGCAGGAGACATGCAACATCAAACGCAGCGGTAGCAGACATAAAGAGATATCTTCAGGACCTTGTAAGCAGGATCAAAACTGAAATATCAATTCAAATTAAACAAGAGATAAGTAGATTAATAAAAGAAAGGCTGGGCACCTCTCAAGAAGACACAGACAGAAGAATGGAGGAACACAAAAGGAGAGAAACATTTCATGAAGAATACAAAAAAATAAAACCCCTACAATTCATGAAGCAGATTCAAAGAGATTATCACAAAACTAAAGACTCCATAGAAAGCTAGCAAAACTGCTTGAAAGAAACCAAAGAGAGACTATCAAAAATTGAACACAGGCTTGCAATGTGTGATCATGAAAGGGAAGATCTCTTAAAAATAACAAGGGAGCAAGCAGTAACTATACAAAGACTAGAAGATGACAAGAGGATCTATAACTTAAGAATAAAGCATGTGAATGAAGAAGCAGGAGCCAAAACAGAGGAATTGCAAAGGCTATTCACAGAAATTGTTAAGGAAAATTTCCCAAGCATAGAAAAAGGAAATGATATGCAGATGTATGAAGCATATAGAACTCCAGCCACCTACAACCAAAACAGAGCTACACCTAAACACATAATAATCAAGATCCCAGAAATTCAATATAAGAACAGAATATTAAAAGCCATCAGAGAAAAGAAACAGATCACCTATAAAGGAAAACCCATCAAAATCACGGCAGACTTCTCGACACAGACCATCAGGTCAAGAAGAGCTTGGAGTGAAGTAATTCAAGCCCTGAAGGAAAACAACCTCCAGCCCAGATGGATGTATCCTGCAAAACTCTCTCTAGAAATAAATGGAAAAGCAAGATGCTTCCATGACAAAGAAGAACTGGGAGAATTTGTGACCACCAATCCAACCTTACAAAAAATACTGAAGGACATTTTAGAGAGAGAGAAAAAGAATATGAGCATTTCAGGAACAGTTGCAGAGAGGCCTCAGTGAATGGGGCAGACAGTGGAGTGGAACAGAAAAATAGACAACCAATGGCAGAAAAACAGAATAGCAGAAATAAGGCAGAGAATATTGGCTGTAATATCTAGTACAGATGGCCTTGAAATACTAACAGAGAGAAACACAGACAGAGTAGATCAGGAGATAGGGTCCATTGAGATGCTCTATATAGGGAGGCAGTGGGACCCAAAACAAGCAGTGCACCCTATGAGAGTGAAAGGGGAGGAATTGTCTAAAAAAGGGAGGCAGAGGATATTGTTAATTGGTTAACAAGATTTAAACTTTACATTATTCTCACCACTCTGCTTGGATGGATTACATGCTGTTCCAGTTTGTCTACTTACACTAGACTTGAGGACATGGTCAGCTAACCCAAAAATAAGAAGACATATTATGGTAATCATTTCTAATTTCCTATCAACTTAATCTGAAGCCTTGTATAAGTTATACTGTCTTATTATGACTGATGTTATTTGAATCTGGTTTGTTAGATTGCTACTTTGTATTGACTGATTTTATTTAAATCTGTTATGATTGATAGCATCAAGTCTAAGAGTATAGGCAACTGCAATGAAGATGACAAGATTCACTAAGATACCCAGTCTGGTTTGATTATTACTTGCTTTTTAAATCTTATAATGTCTTCAATGCTTCGTTTTTATTAATGTTGTTATATACTGCTGAGACATCATGGTAACCATTGTAGATCACCTTGTATTGTGGTTTTATAGGAATTTTTGCCTCATGCTTTTCTAGGAATTGTTTTGTTTTATCTTGCTTTGTTTTGTTTTTACCTCTAATACAGAAAGGATAGATATGCGTGTAGAAACTCATGCATATGTAGAGCTTATAAACAGTTTACAAGAACCAACTATATAACACATGTTGAAATGAACAACTACTTTGAAGAAAAAGAGAAACTACAATACCCAGTGCTGATTCCATAATGTCATGATGTGAAATCCAGCAAAACTATCGCTCTTTGTTCAAAGTGATTTTAGCTTGTTTTGTTTAGGTTTAACACACATGAAGGTATGGACAGCTGTTTTGAGGAGAATGAGAGACACTATGACAGCCATTCTTGGCTTCCCTACTGTCTGGTCTTGTAGACCTGAAACACCCTCCTTGTACTGCTCAGATCAGTTCCATACTATGTTGTTTCATGTGAATTCCCTGTATGTGACAGTATGGACAACTATTTGGAAGAAAACAAGAGTCAATGTGATAGAGAGTGAATATCTCCAATTGTCTAGTTTTGAAATTTATGTCTCTTACATTGCTTTCTTGTGATCCACTTTGTTCTGTTTTGTGGTGTTTAATTTTACCCTTTTGATATAACTGCATGTATATTTGAGTGAGTAAGATGGATGACCATATTGCTGTTTTTGTCAGATCGTGGAGCAGAACTGTTAACAGTGTCACTGTTTGAATGTCTACTTTATATGTTTTAACTTTGTAATTTGAACAACTATTTCCAAGAAGTCAGTATGTAATTTGTCAAGTAATAATTTCTTAGGATTTTTTATTGTTGTTCTTTTCCTTTTTTCCTTGGAATTCTGTATTGTTGCTATCCTTTATTCTGTTTGGGGTTTTTTTTTCTCTCTTTAAATAAAATTTTTTAAAAAAGAAATAGGTTGACAGAATGGATCAAGAAACAGGATCACACAATATGCTGTATACAAGAAACATATCTGACTCAAAAAGAAACTCATAGATGAAAAGTTAAAGGATGGAAAACTATTCCATGCAAACAGGAACCCAGAAAAAAAGCAGGTGTAACTATTCGATTTGCAAACAATGTGAACTTCAAACCTAAAATGATTAAAAGAGATAAAGAAGGTCACTACATACTCATTAGTGGAAAAATTCAAGTGGAAGAACTAACGTATAAACATATATGTGCCAAATACAGGAGCACCCAACTATACAAGAAAAATACTAATAGACATGAAAAACCAAATACACAAGAACACAATTATAACAGGGGACCTCAATACCCATTTGTCACAATGAGATAAATCAACTAAACAAAAATCCAACAAAGAAATAATAGAACTGAATCATACCTGTGAGCAATTGGACTTAGTAGATGTTTACAGAGTGTTCCACCCAAATACATCAGAATACATGTTCTTCTCAGCTGCGCATGGGACAGTCTCCAAAATAAACCATATATCATTCCATAAAACAGTAAGTAAATGCAAAGGTATTGAAATTATCCCATGCATAATATCTGACCATAGCGCACTGAAATTGGAAATTAATGGCAAAAGAAATGGCAAAACCTGCATAAATACATGGAAATTAAATAACAACGTTCTGAACAACTAGTGGGCTACAGATGAAATTAAAGAAGAAATAAAGCAATACCTACAAGTCAATGAATATGCAGAAACAACATCCTGTAATCTGTGGGATACAATGAAAGTGGTCTTAAGAGGGAAATACATAGTAATAAATTGTCATATCAAGAAAACAGAATGAGCACAAATAAATGACCTAATGCTTCATCTCAAGCTTCTAAAAAAAGAAGAGCAAGTTAAACCCAAAGTTCATAGAAGAGAGGAAATTGTAAAGATTAGAGCCAAAATTAACACAATTGAAACTAAAAAAAAAAAAATACAAAGAATTAATGAATCAAAAAGCTTGTTTTTGAGAAAATAAACAAAATTGACAAACCTCTAGCTAACCTCATCATGAAAAAAAAGAAAAAAAAAACAAATTCATGCAATAAGGACCTAAAAAGGGGAAATTACTACAGAGCCCATGGAAATTCAAAAGATCATGAATACCTACTTTGAAAATCTCTACTCAAATAGAGTGGAAAACATAGAGGAAATGGACAGATTTCTAGAAACATATGAACTACCAAAGCTCAACCAAGAAAATATAGCAATTTTGAATGAACCAATATCAGCTATTAAAATTGAAAACATAATTAAAAACTTACCAACAAAGAAAACCCCATGTCCTGATTAATCCATGGCTGAATTCTAGATATTTAGAGAAGATTTGATGCCAGTACTCCTTAAACTCTTCAATGAAATTGTAAAGGAAGAAATCCTCCCTAAATCATTCATGGAGGCAAGTATTAATCTGATACCAAAACCAGAAAAAGACCCAACCAAAAAGGAGAACTATTGGCCAGTCTCACTAATGAACATTGATGCAAAGATTCTCAATAAAATATTGGCAAATAGAATGCAACAAATCATCAAGAAGATTATACATTATGACCAAGTGGGATTCATTCCAGGAATGCAGGGATGGTTTAACATATGCAAATCAATAAATGTGATACACCACATAAACAGAGCCAAAAACAAAAACCACACAGTCATCTCAACAGATGCAGAAAAAGCTTTCGATAAGATCCAACACGTTTATGATAAAAACCCTCCAGAAACTCGGAATACATGTTGTCTACCTCAATCTCATAAAGGCCATCTATGACAAACCAACAGCCAATATTATACTAAATGGACAAAAACTGAAAGTTTTGCACTAAAATCAGGAACAAGACAAGGATGTCCACTATCACCACTCCTATTCAATATAGTTCTGGAAATACTAGACAGGGCAATCAGACAAGAGAAAGAAATAAAAGGAATAAAGATAGGAAAGGAAGAAGTTAAATTATCACTATTTGCAGATGACATGATAATCTATATAGAAGATCCAAAAAACTCCATTAAAAGACTACTAGAGGTAATAAACAAATTCAGCAGTGTAGCTGGATACAAAGTCAATGCTCAAAAATCAGTAGCAATCCTATACACAAACAAAAAACTCACCAAAAGAGGAATTATGGAAATAATTGCCTTTCTTAATAGCATCTTAAAAAATGAAATACTTAGTAATCAACCTAAGAATATGAAAGATCTGTATGCTAAAAATTATGCTACACTAAAAAAAGGAGATTGAAGAGGATATTAGAAAATGGAAGGATATTCCTTGCTCTTGGCTACAAAGAACCAACACTGTGAAAATGGCCATACTCCCCAAACTGTTATACAGATTTAATGCAATCCCAATCAAAATACCATTAACATACCTTACAGGTCTAGAGAAAACACTCCTAAAGTTCATTTGAAAATGAAGAAACTTAGAATAGCAAAGGTGATTCTGGGCAACAAAGCCAAAGTAGGAGGCATCTCAATTCCTGACTTGAAACTATACTACAAAGCTACAGTAATAAAATCAGCATGGTACTGGCAAAGAAATAGACCTGAGAATCAATGGAACAAATTAGAAGATGTAAACACAACTACAAAGACACTCAGCCACATGATATTTGCAAAAGGGGCTAAACATGTTCACTGGAAGAAGGATAGCCTCCTTAATAAATGGTGTTGGAAAATTGGCTTTCCACATGCCAAAAACTGAAACTAGACCCATGCCTATCACCATGTACTAAACTGAAGTCAAAATTTAGCCAAAGATCTAAATATTAAAATAGAAACACTAAATTTACTGGAAGACAAGGTAGATAGAAGTCTTGGAGACATAGGGGTAGGCAAAGAATTCATGAACAGAGCACAAACTACACAGGAAACACTTCAAAGGATCAACAACTGGGATCTCATATTATTGAAAAGTTTTTGCACTTCAAAAGAAATCACCAACAGAGTAAAAAGAAAACCCAGAGTGGGAAAGAATTTTAGCCAGCAACCCCTCAGACAAAGAACTTATATCCAGAACATATAAAGAACTTAAAAACACCAAGCCCCCTGAAATTCAAAGACCCTCTCCAAAAATGGGCATCAGAGATAAACACACAGTTCTCAAATGAAGAAATACAAATGACAAATAAATACATGAAGAAATGTTCACTATCACTGGTCATTCGAGAAGTGCAAATTAAAACAGCATTGAGATTTCATCTCACTCTGGAAAGAATAGCTGCCATGAAGAAATCAACTGATAACAAATGTTGGTGAGGCTGCAGGGGAAAAGGAACACTGCTCCACTGTTGGTGGCAGACTGGTGCAGCCACTATGGAAATCAGTATGGAGATTTCTCAGAAGACCAGGGTTGGAGGTTCCATTCAATCTAGCTATTCCCCTCCTGGGTATTTTCCCAGAAAAACTGAAAAGTAAATGTCACAATGACACATGTGCACCCATGTTCATAGCAGCACAATTTGTAATAGCTAAATCTTGGAAACAACCAAAATGCCCATCAATTGTGCAGCGGTTGAAAAAGATATGGTATATCTTTGTATAAAATGTGTAGAAAAATACAATGGAATATTACTTAGTTATAAAAAAGGATGATCTTGAGGCCTTCATAGGTAAATGGAGGCAACCTGAGACTATCCTCATAAGTGAAATAAATGAAAATCATATTTATAAATATCACATTATGTCTCTAGTGTAAAAAGTAATAGGAGCTGTAGGAGTAATGAAATCCAAAATGTGTAACTGCTATTGTAAAAAAGAGAGGAAAAGAAAGTGCTCTAAATGATATAAGTGCATGTATTTTAATTGCGTGAGATAATCATATTAGTAAGTTTTTGTTAGATCATTGAACAGAACCATTTGCAATCTCACTGTTTGAATGTCCACTTTTTATGTTTTAATTTTGTAATTTGAACAACTATTTCTAAGAAGACAATATGTAATTTATCAACTAGCGATTTCTTAGTGTTTTTTTAATTCTGTATTATTTCTACCCTTTTTTCTGTTTTTCTTTTTTTCTCTTTAAATAAAATTTATAAAAATATTTGTTGAAGGAATTCTTTTAGCACCGTATTTTATACCTATCCACATATATAATTCCAGTAGTAATAGTAGCAGTAGTAGTAGTAGTAGTAATAATAGTAACAAAAAGATTTTTCATGGTCAGAATAATGTCACTTAGTTTCCTGACTTACCACCATGACACGACTCATAAAGATGGGCTTCCACATTAAATAATGCTTGAAATGAACTATGTTATAAATATTAACTGGATCAGTGGAGCCCTCACCAAAGTCCAGCTCCACAAGATCCAGGAGAAATAATAAAATGATTGTTGTTTTTTTTTTTAAGGAAGTAGATTTTAGTCATTTACTCTATAGTAGAGGTCCATTGGAATATTCTTTAAGCACTGCTTTTGGAAGATACAAATAATTCCCATTTATTACATGAACTTATTATGTGGCTTCCCCTCTATTTAGTAATCTAGTTACCAATAAAATGATTTAACCAACTACACGTTTTTTGGTTAAGTAGGTTGTTTACGTAAAAACTATAGATAACAAAATGCATAACACTTCAAAAGCATTATAAAATTTTTTCTTGCTCACATAACAAGACAAAGTGAACTGATTAGTAGAGTGGTCTTCCTCCATGTAGTCAAAGCCAACTGACGCACTGCTGTCCTCAACACGTAGCTTCCAAAGTCACCTAGAAAGTTTTCTCTAACTTTCTCTCACTAAAAATTCCTAGAAGTGACCCAACATGTTCACAGAGATTCCACTGAGACACACGACCATACATTCCTACAAGGAACATGGGGCAGTATAGTCCACCTAAGAGTACAGGAAAGCAGGATCATCAGAATGAGGGAAAATACAAAACATTGCAGGACACCCTGTATTTATGCAATAATCCAACCTGAAGGACATATTTCTATTGAACAGATTATATCCAAACAAGAAAGCAAACTGAGATCTCACTAAATATTCTTAATATATCCCAGTGCTTTTATAGCAGCTGGTATTGCCTGCATGTGTCTCCCAAAGTTCATGCACTGGAAACTTAACCTCTAAGGTAACAGTAATGAGAGATGAAACTTTTAAGGGGTTATTAGGTCACAAGATCAGGGCTCTCGTGAATGGATTAATGTCCCATCACTGAAGTGGATTCTTTATCATGAAAGTATATTTGTTTTAAAAGTGAGTTCAGTCTTCTCTTACCATCTCACCTTCTGCCATAGAATAATCCAACAAAAAAGCACCTGGTAAATGCCAACACTTTACTACATACTCCCCAGCATCCAGAACTGTGAGAAATACATTTCTAGACTTTATAAACCATACAGGCTATTGTATTCTGCCCTAACCCACAAAACAGATTAGGAGGGCATCTCTCATGTCTCAAAAGACTCAAGACTAATTTACAATCAGTCTTGTTGTCTGTCAGTCATCTAAAATCAGCATTGTTGCCGTTTTGTACCCATGAATTCACAAAGTCACAGTTAGACACCCATAAAATTATAAATGCAGGAAACAAAAGAAGAGAAAAGGAAGCAATGAAATCTCCATCCAGTTGAATGTAATAATCAGCTGAACATGTCTGGAAAGTCCTTACAGCTCATTTATGGAAGAACATCATGTAAGCATCTGAAACAGGTTCATCACGCAACTATTTACTGAGTTCATTTGTCTTTCTGGAATAATGTCCTGACTTGTATGTTGCTAATAATGGGTAGAAGATGATAGAAGGGAAATCATAGAATATAAGAAAAGAAAGGAAATCACAAACTTTAAGAACCTTCCCATGTGGCCCTGAAGCAAGGCCAGCAGGTTGCTATAGCTGCTGGTTTCAAACAGGAGCCTAAAGAGAATTCTTCCTGTGGTCTGTTGGCCATTTCAGAACTTTGGAAATGGAATGGTCAATTCATTAGAAAGAAATAGCAGGTGAGTGTGGCAGACTTTCGGCGGCCGGCAGGAGAGAGACCTTGGCGCCTTGGGACTTACACAGTGCGGTTGACTGGGGGTGCTGGGAGAAGAAGGAGCTCCTCCCCTCTCTGGTGGGTGGCTGTGAGCCTGCCAGTGTGTGGGCTGAGAATCAAACATCTCGTGTCGTCCCCCTCCCTCACTTAGCAAGTGGGGACCAGTGAACTGGACATCTTGTGAAAAGATTGGCTATGTTATTTAGTATCAACTCCTTGTATGCAAAGATATGGACAACCATTTGGAAGAAAACAAGAGACAATATGACATATAGTGAAGATCTCTGGTTGTCTAGCTTTGAAATTTATGCTTTCTTATGTCCCATTCTGTTCTGTTTTGTTGTGTTTAATTTTACCACCTTTAAAATAAAAAAATATTTAAAAAAGAACCTTCCCATGACCTTCTACCTGGAAACCATCAATCTTCAATTGTTGTTTTCGCCCCCTACCAAGGTAACTATTTTAACATTACCTCTGGGAAAGCAATTACTCTGAAAATTTCCATTCCATACCTCCCAGCCTACCAGCAGCCTCCAGCTAAGGCCCTAGTAACTAGGTGATTAACTCAGGAAAAGCTGAGTGTGATTGGCAGGGTGACAACAGTATCATTTTATATGAGAGTGGGATTGAAATGTTTTATTGTATAATGATTTAGTCTCAGCTCTCAACAAGAAACATTTCAGCATATTCCCTATTTTCAGAGAAATGGTTAAGTATTATGGAACGGAGGGTGAGTTTTAGCAATAAGAATGACCAGAAAGATAAATATAATCAGGACCTGACTGCAGACCTTATCCCAATAGCCATGTCAATACCAGGCCAATTAAGCACCTTGATTTTACATATACATTAAGTTTCTTAATTCTTCCCAACTTAACAATTCTAGAAAACTAAACTACTTATTTAAAAGGTAGCATACAGTATGATTTCTATTTTCATACCATTTTCCCCATTTCTCTGTTTTAATGTAAATCTGTTTTGATAGTTTAAAACTGAACTGTGTTGGAAGACTATCTTGGGGATGCTCAAATTTCTTTCTCTAATGAGACACATGTTACCCTGTCTGTTCACCCTGAGGAGTTGGCATTGGACAAAGGTTTATTAGATCATAAGGAAGGAGAAATCCAGCCCAAGCCAAGACTTTCAAAATGTGTGGCTCGTCTGAAAATATCCTCATAACTTCCTCCTAAGCATTTCATTTGTAGATTTCTTCTTGGCAGAGCTCATCATCACCCTCATATCTGAGCTAATGGGAAAGCAGCACAGACAGATGTCTCGGTACAGAAGCACAACTCAGGTCAGAGGTAAAATTATGTTATTACTGTGGAAAATAGTTTGACAGTTCCTCAATGAGATAAAGCCAAATTTGCATATGACCAAGGAATTTGACACCTACTATATACCCAAAAGAACTAAAATAGATATTTAAAAAAAACAACTTGTACACAAATATATGTAGTAGCACTATTTATAAAAGGCAAAAAGTAAAGCCAAAATATCCATCAATGATGAATGCGTTACAAAAAAAGTAACATATTCATATAGTGGAATATTATTCAGCCACAGAAAGGAATGAAATACCAACACACGGAAGAATCATTTCTTAATAGTGGAAAAAATGTACATATAGAACTATCCAGCTGGACTCAGTTTAGATGGCCATAATTTTGTTGGCAACATGCAAAGCATCATTATCAGAAGCCAGGCATACCATGCTGTCTTGGTTACTTTTCTCTCATTGTTGAGACAAAATACCTGACACCCAAAATGAAGCAAGGAAAAGTTCATTTAGCTTATAGTTTTTGGAGGTTTCAGTCTATACTCATCTCACTCCATGGCAGGGTGGTATGGCTGAGGGGAAGCTTTTCATGGTGGCCAAAAGAAACAAGAACAAGGACACAAAATGAGAAAACATGCCTCCTTCCCTCCCCTACATTGTATGCTGGTCATCCAACCCAGGCAGGTACAGCACTCACACCACCAATCCCAGCACCAGACAATGAACCAATCACAAATGCTAGGCTCAGCTGCCTCCATGACTGCATGAGGCTTTGGGAGAACATTTGAATAAAGCACAACACTTGCCTTCTTCTGTCCAGAAAGCCTCACTGGGGTATTGACCCAAATCACATCAATGTCATAGAGCTTCCTCACCTCCTGTTTGATCTGGGGCTTGTTGGCCTTTACATGCACACTGAATGCCAGTGTGGTATTGTCTCCTATCTTCTCCATGGCCTACCTCACTGTGAGGAAAAGTTTGATGAAAGCAGAGTGATTCAGCTTCTGCTTCCTGTAGAGCTCTTCTGTGAATGCCTGGGCAGTACCTTGGGCTGCCAAAAGATATAACATGTAAATCTTCCTTTTGTGGCTCTGTGCACTTTTCAGTACTAACCTTTGGCCTTTGAACCTTGCATTTGGCTTCAGATTTGGGAGAGATGGAAACTTTCTTTGCATTCAGTGCCCTGTTAGTGAAAAGTAACCACATGGAGGAATCTTCAAAGCATTATGTCAAGTAAGAAATTCCAGACATAAAAGATTTCATGCTGTATAACTCATTTATGTGGAATATACAGAGTAGATAAGTATAGAGAGACAAAACTCAGACTGAGAAGACAAGGAGTTTAATGTGTATGGGCATTTTGTCTGTGGTGATGAAAATGTCTTGAAACTAGATAGCAGAGAAGTCCAAAGATGGCGGACAGGTAGGTAGCAGGAGAGGGACCCTCTCTGAGAGAGACAGCTCAAATGCCAGAATAGAACACCCTGGAGAGACCCAAACAGAGAAAGATGGACTCTCACAACCCACGAAGAAACTAAAGTGCAAAAAACCACTCAAATATGAGGTCCTGGGGCTACCATAAGAGAAGCTAAGATCAGTGAGCACAGCACCCTGCCCAAGCCACCTGAATCCCTGCCGGAGACCTGACAAAGTGATCCATGCCGAAGTGACTGGCTTGAGCCACCGGATCACAGAGCTGAACAGCCCTGCGTGCAGCTCACTCAGACCGGTCCTGCATGCGACCCACCCAGAGGCACCGTGAATTCGCACTGCAGCTGTGCTGTAGTCGGAGGTCAGGGAGCCCAGCAGTTTTCGGGGACCAGCATCAACACGCGGTGAGTGATGGGAATAAGACCCTCCCATGGGAAAGGGGAAACCAACTGGATGACATGTTGGATTTGGGCAGGAGAGCCATAATTCCATAAGGAAGTGGCTTCAGTTGGTTGCTCCCCTCACCAAGTGGATTGGTGGAATCTGCATGGACTGTGCTGCATCCCTGGCCAGGACCCAGTGAGTTGCTACAAATTAATTCCATGAGATCAGCACACACTGACACAGTGAAGACCTGCAAAGGTTGACTGGCCCTGAGGGGAGAAGCCAGCACACACTGCCTGTGCAAGAACCTTAATCTCTGATAGCCCACTGAAGAGGGCAAAAGCCCCTAGCCTGTGCCCTTTAGAGGAGCCTTAACCAACAGGAAAAGGGTATGGGAATTACACTATACACTTGTATGGAAGGAACCAAAAACATGATGAAAGGGAGAAATAAGAAAAAACCCCCAGCCCCCAACCCTGAGAACATTGATCGAGGAGAGTTAAATACAAAAGATATTGAGGGCAGCAAACATGCAACATCAAACACAGCGTTAGTGGACATAAAGAGATATCTTCAGGACCTCGTAAGCAGGACCAAAACTGAAATATTAATTCAAATTGAACAAGAGATAAGTAGATTAATAAAAGAAAGGATGGGCACCTCTCAAGAAGACACAGACAGAAGAATGGAGGAACACAAAAGGAGAGAAACATTTAATGAAGAATACAAAAAAAACCTAGAACTGATGAATCAGATTCAAAGAGATTATCAGAAAACTAAAGACTCCAAAGAAAGCTGGAAAAACTGCTTGAAAGAAACCAAAGAGAGACTATCAAAAATTGAACAGAGGCTTGCAATGTGTGATCATGAAAGGGAAGATCTCTTAAAAATAACAAAGGAGCAGGCAGTAAAGATACAAAGACTAGAAGATGACAAGAGGATCTATAACTTAAGAATAAAGTATGTGAATGAAGAAGTAGGAGTCAAAACAGAGGAATTACAATGGCTATTCACAGAAATTATTAAGGAAAATCTCCCAAGCATAGAAAAAAGAAATGATATGCAGAGGTATAAAGCATACAGAACTCCAGCCACCTACAACCAAAACAGAGCTATACCCAGACACATAATAATCAAGATCCCAGAAATTCAATATAAGAACAGAATATTAAAAGCCATCAGGGAAAAGAAACAGATCACCTATAAAGGAAAACCCAGCAAAATCACGGCAGACTTCTCGACACAGACCATCAGGTCAAGAAGAGCTTGGAGTGAAGTAATTCAAGCCCTGAAGGAGAACAACCTCCAGCCCAGATTGATGTACCTGCAAAACTCTCTCTAGAAATTAACGGAGAAAAAAGATGCTTCCATGACAAAGAGGAACTAGGAGAATTTGTGACCACCAATCCACCCTACAAAAAATACTGAAGGACATTTTAGAGAGAGAGAAAAAGAATATGAGCATTTCAGGAACAGTGGCAGAGAGGCCTCAGTGAATGGGGCAGATAGTGCAGTGGAACAGAAAAATAGACAACCAATGGCAGAAAAACAGAATACCAGAAATAAGGCACAGAAGATTGGCTATAATCTCTAGTATAGATGGCCTTGAAATATTAACAGAGAGAAACACAGGCAGAGTAGATCAGGAGATAGGGTCCACTGAGATGCTCTATATAGGGAGGCAGTGGGACCCAAAACAAGCAGTGCACCCCATGGGAGTGAAAGGGGAGGGATTGTCTAAAAAAGGGAGGCAGAGGATATTGTTAATTGGGTAACAAGATTTAAAATTTACATTATTCTCACCACTCTGCTTGGATGGATTATGTGCTGTTCCAGTTTGTCTACTTACACTAGACTTGAGGACATGGTCAGCTATCCCAAAAATAAGAGGACATATTATGGTAATCATACCCAATTTCCTATCAACTTAATCTGAAGCCCTGTATAACTTATACTGTCTCATTATAACTGATCTTATTTGAATCTGGTTTGTTAGATTGTTACTTTGTATTGACTGATTTTATTTAAATCTGCTATGATTGATAGCATCAAAATTAAGGGTATAGGCAACTACACTGAAGATGACAAGATTCACTAAGATACCCAGTCTTGTTTGATTATTACTTGCTTTTTAAGTCTTATGTCTCCAATGCTTCATTTTTATTAATGTTGTTATATACTGCTGAGACATCATGGTAACCATTGTAGATCACCTTGTATTGTGGTTTTATGTGACTTTTCTGCCTCATGCTTTTCTAGGAATTGTTTTGTTTTATCTTGCTTTGTTTTGTTTTTCCTGCTAATACAGAAATGATAGATATACATGTAGAGACTCATGCATGTGTAGAGCTTATAAACAGTTTACAAGAACCAACTATATAACACATGTT
>PVJX010005046.1:0-88681 GCA_004027295.1 Dolichotis patagonum
TGCAAGGCAGGCGCTTATGCCGCTGAGCTAAATCCCCAGCTACAGTATCAAATGATAACATTCATTGTGGGAATTAGTACATGTACCTAATGCATCTTAATCAGTCTTATGTCCCCTTCCCCTCTCACCTCCCCCTCCCTTTGTCCTGTCAGTCGGTTTCCTGTTATTTATCTCTTATTGTGCTCTTTGATTTATTTATGCTTGAGATTTCTCATAAAGGAGAAATCATGTAATATTTACGCTTGTATGTTTATTTCAGTTAACGTTATGGTCTAAAGGCATATCAATTTTCCTTCCAATTCCAAATTCATCCTTCATATTGGAAGATTACTATTCTATTGTACATATGTTAACACTACATTTTCTTTATACATTCATCTGTTGATGGGACATACAAGCTTTCAATATTTAGCTATTATGAATTATGCTGCTATAAACTTGGGAAGGCATGCATCACTGTGATGTGATATCTTTATTCTTTCAGGAAGGTACCTAAAGAGGAATATCTGGCTCAAAGGAAATTTCTGTTTTTAGGTATTTGAAGAATCTCCATACTAATTTCTATAGTGGTTTTGCTAGTTTACATTCCCACCCACAAGGCAGAAGGCTTTCTTTTTCCCTACAGCATAGCCAGCATTTGCTTTCTTGGTGATAGCTATTTTTTTGAGAGTAAGATGGACTATATTAGTCCTCTGCTCAAGAAGAAATATCCAGCACATTTTTTTCCCATTCTGTAGACTGTTCATTGTCTTTTTTGGTGTTCAGAAGCTTTTTAATTTGATATAATTCCAGTTGTTGATCATTGGTGCAGTTAGGGTTCTGTTACGTATTTATCTTCCACTAGGTTGAGCATTTCTGTTTAATATTTAGATCTTTGATCCATTTTGGTTTTAATTTGGTATATTGTGAGAGATAAGGCCTACATTCGATCTTCTGCACATGTATAGCCAGTTTTCCCAGCATCCTTTGTTATCTTTCCTCCAGTGTATGTTTTTGGCTCATTTGTCAAAGATCAGATGACTAAATGTGCCTGGAGTTGTTTCTGCATCCTCTGTGCTAGTCCACTGACCTCTGCATCTGTTTTTGTGCTCCAGTGTCTGCTTTTAACACTGTACCTTTGTAGGATAACTTGTGATCTGGGATTGTGAGGCCTTCTATTTTGTTCTTGTTACCCAGGATTGCTTTTGCAATGCTAGGTCTCATTTGGTTCCATATGAACTTCAGGGTTATTTTCACTAGTTCTATGTGATGAATGTTGTTGATGCATTTGTTGGGATTGCATTAAAACTATGTCAGTTTCGGAAGTATGGTCATTTTGGTAATTTCTTATCCAAGAACAGAGGATATTTTCCCATTTTTTTGGTATCTTCTTCAATCTTCATTTTTGAGTGATGTAGTTTTTGTTGTAGAGGTGTTTCATTGCTTTGGCTGGGTTAATTTCAAAATACTTAATTTTCCTTGATGTGATTGTGAATATTCCTTTCCTAATTTCTTCATTGGTGAATTCATTATTAGTACAAGAATGCTACTGGTTTTTGTGTGTTAGTTTTCGATTCTTCTGTATTGCGGAATTTGGTCACAAATTTTAAGAATCTTTGGTGGAATTTTTGAGTCTTCTAGGTGAATGGCTATGTCATCTACAAATTGTGATAATTTAATTTCTTTCTTTCCTATACATGTTTCTCTTATTTCTCTCTCTTTCCTGATTGCTTTGGTTAATATTTTGAGAACTGTATTGAGTAAGAGTAGTAAAAGTGGACATCTTTGTCTTGTTCTTGATTTTAGAGGGAGAGCTTTTACTTTTTCCACATTTAATATGATGTTGACAGTTGGCTCTGTCATATGTGGTTTTTAGAAGGTTGAGATAAACTCCTTTTTTTTTTCCTGTACTGGGACTCAAGCTCATGACCAAGTTGGCCAGGCAGGTGCTGACGCCACTGAGCTAAATCCCCAGCCTATAATTTTTCTCTTTGTGTTTCTTTTTCTTTGGGGGGTGTTAACAGGGATTGAACTCACGACCTTCTTACCTGATAGGCAGGTGCTATGCTGCTGAGCTACATCCCTGGCTCTCTAAAGTCCTTTTATACCTGTTTTCTTCAGGAGATTTTCTTTTGTACTCATGAATGGATGTTGGATTTTGTGAAAACCTTTTTCTGTACCTATCGAGATGGATTGGGGACCCCAAGCTATAATTTGAGTCTAGGGGATGTCCAAAGCTTGTTCTTGTTCTGCCCTTGACCAGGTTGGAACATGGAAATTCCTTGCTCTCTTCTGGTCACAGCTGGAAGCCCTAGGCCAATGACTGCTGTGGTGATCACAGGGCAAGACAAGACCCACTGAGAGTTTCGGGAAACACTCACCACCCTTCAGTTACTGTCCTTGACTCAGATATAATGAATAAATGCCCAGGCGCTGGGTTGCTCATTGCCTCTTGTATTGTGAGAACAACTGGTCACCCCAGATCCCTGCCTGCACCCCTGTTTTGTTTCTTGCCTTCTTTCTTCCCACCATATACTAACTCCAGGCAGGAGATCTGGGATTTACTGCAGGGGTCCTTGATAACCGGTGCTGTGGAAAGGGTCTCTGATAGAGATGATCATGTGGCTTTTGTCCTTGCTTCTGTTTATATGTTACATTACATTTGTTGATTTGCATATGTTGAACTACCCTTGCCTTCCTTGGATGAAGCCTACTTGGTCTTGATGATTTGTTCTATTCTGTTTGCTAGCATCTTTCTGAGGCTTTTTGTATGTATGTTCATTAGAGAGATTTGACCTGTAGTTTTCTCATTTTGTTGGGTCCTTGCCTGATTTTCAAGTCAGGGTAGTGCTGGCCTCCAGAAATGTCCTTCCCTTTCCATTTCATTAAGTCACTTGAGGAATGTTAGGGTTAGATCCTCCCTGAAGTTCTTGTACAATTCAGTGTCAGATTTTCCAGGTCCTGGGAGTTGCTTAGTTGGTAGGTTTTTTATTTCATTATTCAGTTTTTAGGTCTTCTTGGTTTCATTTTGGAAACTTATGTGTGTATTTTTAAAGAAAAAATTCCAACATAGTAGAAAAATATAGGACAATATTTCCTATAAAATCCTGATTTTCAGCTCTCATTGAACATTGGATCATAGGTGAGCCTTGAGCCAATCCCATCAAAAGCCCATGGTGAAGAGCCCTGTTCCCGTATTCACCACCTCCTTGGAACCTTAGTTAACTTCCTCATCTGTCTCATAGAATGTACCAGACTCTCACTTTAGTCACTTGCTTCTCCTAGTACAAAACTGTAATCTATTTTGCAAGAAGAGGATATGTTCTGTTTCTCAGTGCTTCCTTCTAGCACCATGAATTCCAAGTAATGCTCACAAAGGCACTTAATGTACAGTTATTAAATACTCTTGCTTCTCTGGGCTCCTCACAGACTTAGTCTGTAATAATAATTGTTGAATATTTAATCTTATTCCATGCCTCATGGTCAGCAGAATTCCAGAACTCTTAGCGTTAGTGCTTCTTGCTACCTTTGCCATTTGATGTATCAGTTATGGGCATTAGAATAACAATTATTATTCTAGTCAATGTCCTACTTTCTCTGGACCCCAAAAGTAGTTCCATGAATGAACATAGTTCAATGAATACCTCATAGATGATAAATTGTTTATGGTATCATCATGGTCCAGTGTCATAATCAAGTAAAGATTTTTATAGGAAAATACAAAGATTGAGAGAGAAGAATTTGTATTTATGGAAAGGATCTTCATGAGGCAAATATATGGGACATTTCAGACTTGCCAGCAGTTCGTGTATTGTTTGGCAAATAGTCAAGACCACAATATTCCTTGAAAATACATAAAATGGTACGAGAAAAAAATGGCCCCTTGCTAAAAATACATTTAGAATCTAGGGAAGAATTCTGAAGCCTTTGTTGTTCAGTGTAAACTTGAAGACATTAAAATGAAATGTTCACACTGCGATTTTAAAGCAGATAAGAAAAGATGCTACTTCTTTAAGATGCACAGTGTAACAAGGAAATATTACCCCATACTTGCTGTCTATTCGTGAAACTTAGATCTATTTTGTGGCTTTGAAGAAAAGGGGGAGAAGATGAGTTCTGACAGTGTACAGACACAGTCAGGCAGTGGGAATGCGGACAGCTCAGCAAGTGTGTTGCACTTCTCTCTGCAGCTAATTAATGACTCATATCTGTGCCTTCAGTGAGTGGGCACTTCTCGTTCTTCCTTCTCCTCTTCCACCCCTCCCACCTTTCCTTTCTTCCTTTAGACTCTCTTCTTCCCTAATTAATGCCTAAGAGAATCACAAGAAAAAGAGGAACCGTAAAGAAAAATCACAAAGCATATCAATTTCAACTGGCTCATATTTGTTTTTTCCAGTCATAGTTCCTGGAAGGGCAATGGCATTGATGTAGGAACTAACTGCATGCTATGTACTTACCACTTCTTGCTTTCCATGTGCCAGCCATTCTTTTAAGTGTGTTGTGAACTCATTGAAACCTCTTTGTACTCCCACGAACAGGTATGTTGGTCGTGCTCCTTCTTTTCTGTGAAGAAAGTGAGGTGCACAGGGTTGAGAAAATTTCCAAATTTTTGTAAGGAATCAACAACACAGCCAGAATTTGGGTTCATAACCTGGCAAACAAACTTAAGAGGTCTTTTTTTAATTAAACCTCTATTTCCCATTGCAGTCGCTCATAGGTAGGACTTAATTCATGTAAGTTGCAGTTTACTGCAAATTTCAGATGACAGAATCCAGGTCTAGAGAGGTTAAGTAATTTGCCCAATATTCAAAATTTAGTAAATATTTCATTGTCCTGAGCTGTCAAAAGAGCAGACTCAAACGCTAACTGTACCCTTTGTGGCTTCCTTAACTCCTTTGAACTACAGTAATCAGTCATAATAAATTATTCATAAGATGTGTCTTAAATACAGTGATCATTTAATAAACCGTCATCACCATAGAAATCTTCCTGAATAAAGGAGTGTCCAAGATAAATTGGAAAGTACAAGAATTTACGAGTTAGTGGAAAAAGTTCAACATTTAATTTTTGTCTAAGTTATATTGTGTGGGACTTGAAAATATAAAGTTATTAATGTTTATGCAAACCTTGGTTTTTAATTCTAACAGACTCTGTATTAAAATATAGATTCAAACCTGTGTGCTACATGTATGCATTATGAATTTAAAGATGAGAAAATATTCTTGGTGTATGTGACAAACCAATAAAAGGCAAATATCAAAAACTGGAATATGACATAATAATTAAAATAGCAATATGAATATGAAAATATGTCAGGCTTTATGAGTACATAGATTGGTGGTAAGCAAATTAGTTATCTCAGAGTGAAAAAAATTATTTCAAAACATTATTATATAGCATTGGCTAAAGCAGGGAGGAATGAGTGCTTCTAGTATAGCTTTCAGAGGCTTTAAAATATGCTTATGTTTTATCCCAGCAATTCTGCTGTTTAGAATGTATGCTAATGGAATAATTTGTGCAAAGATTTAATTGTAAGAATGAGCATTCTAGCACTGTCTGTGTCATGCTCCATTAGTTCAAGAGCTTTGGGTGTACTCTAAACAAGTTGATTTTGATGACGTTAATCAGGAAAGCAATATATTTGAAAGCTACTGAGTAGCAATGTGTTGAGGTTATGGGAGAGGTGGTGGACTGGACTCAGGAGGAAACAAAGTACTACTACAAAGTTTTACCAAGTACCATATCTCAGTCTCAGCAAGGTCCTGCAGCTCCTAGTTTGAATTTGTGATAGATTATTCATCCTATCTTCCTATTGTGGTGCTCAAAATGTAAAGAAACTCTCAGATTTAGAAGTCAGAGGGGCAGGACCATTTTTAGAGAAAAAGAAGTTACATAAAAAATATGAAAATTTATACCCAAGAAGACAGATTTGATAATGGATTATCCAAAAGGAAGTACCATTTCTAACAGTTACCCAAACACTGTTCCTGCAAAGCAATGCATTCTGGTTTCTTAAGGGACATTGAGGTGACAATAAATCACAATAAACTACTATAATTTATATGAATAACTGGAAGAGAAGAGCGCCAAGGCGCCAGACACAAAGTAATAATACAGAGATGGAATGATCATTACACATTGCAGACATGTATCAGATAAATACTCTGTGCCTCATATGTTTACACAGTCAAATAATTTATAATATAAAATATAAAAAAGCAAATATCCATTACATATTCCTAATGTTTAAGGACCTGGGAGTCATGGCCAATGCATTATGATAATCATTATAGTATAATGCAGTTGAAAACTATATAAGACTTATTTAGTACCACAGGAAGACATACTATTTATAGGGAAAGTTATGAGCCAATTTAAGTAAATCATATTGGCAATGCCAGATATACATTAACAAGTATCATTTTCAGTGGTGGAATAAGAGATGCTTTTATTTATTTCCCTTATAAATCTGTTTCTCATATATTTACAACTAGCATTTAATATATTTGCAAAAACAAAATTTTACAACTGAAAGCCTAGAATGCCTCTCTTGCTGTTGCATGATGGAATGTCCTTTGACACCATCTGATAATATATTTTAGTGTTTTAAAGCTACAAATACTAGTTTGAATCCTAAAAGAATTTAATTTGTCATGGTAAATACTGTCAAATCTTTGCTACTCGTTCTGATACAGGGGAATGAAACTCCCGACCTACTATGTCCGGTATGAGCTCCTGTTCTCTAAAATCGAAGAATGAATTTTAGGAACAGTGAATGTGAAGAGTTGAATATATTTATTGAGAGAAAGCTTCCATCTGGAGAGAGACAGAAGGGGGTCCCGAGCGGGTTGCCCAGGACTCTGTCTTTTCCAGGGACTTTTATAGAGTAAAACCATGGGTTCAAGGTGGGGAAGACTGGGAGCTCACAAGGCAGATGGGCATAAGGTGGGACATTACTATAGTTAGCCAATAAGATCAATAGCATTGGTAAAATTGATTACATTAGGGACAAATGGGGAAGCCAGTCACCTAGAAAGCTGGCATTCTCAGAGAGCAGTGACTCTTTCCCAGGGGGATGGGAACTATTTAGGGTATCAGTCCTCAGGATATGGGAGCATTTGTATGGTCTTTTGTCTTGAGGCCTGGTTCACAGCAGGAGACTTCAGCTTCCCTGGGCAGTTTCCAGGTGTGTGCACTGGCTCCATTGAGGACCTAGCCCTGTCTCACTGCCTATAATATTTCTGATTAACTCCACTTCTTGCAACAGTTCTAGAGTCACTCCATTATCCTTTAGTTTTTCTGCTTCTGACTAGAATGATCAAATATTTAGAATGCATGAACCATGAATAAACCAGCCTCTTCAGAACAGTGAGGCTGGCACTTGTCATTTTGGGGTCCTATTATGAACCTCTTATATAATTAATAATTACATAAAAAATAAATCTTTTAAAGAGAGAGAAGGTATTTTGTGTTACTTTGTATTTTTCTTGGTGCTTTCGCAGAAGCCAGATTGTTGAAAAATACTTGTTGATTAGAATGGTCTCAGGACAAAAGTCTTAAATTGTGAATGGAATAATGTATTTCCAGCAGACTCTGTTTCCCAGCGCTGGGGCCAGGTGAGTAGTCCTCAAACGTGATCCACAGGTAAAAGTGGGTATGTCAGACCCGAGGGGGACAGTTCAAAGACAAAGGGCTTTCTCCTCTGCTTGCTTGCCATGTAACAGTAACTTTAGAAGGACCCTGCAAGATTTGTCTGTATTCCTGCTTGGAAAGAAGCTGACCTGCAGCATCTCAGCCCATTGCCCGCCCACTGGAGCAAGAAATAAACCTTTATACATAAAAACAGTAAGATTTCAGGATTCATTATTGCTGTGGCACATCAGTACCACAATTGCTGTTATTTTTAAAGTACAGAATTCCAGTTATTTTAGTTATAGAATTTAAATAAGCATACCAAAGCAACATATCGATAATTCACACAATGGGCAGAAGGTAGGGGAGGAACGGCATGGATGAATCGAAAAGACATTGTGTTAGCGACATCCAGTAGACATGGAAACACAACAGCCTGTGATCTGGCATAGATACGGACTATAAGAAGTAGAAACCGTAGAAGTAGCCAGTAGAATACCAATTTCCAGTAGCTGAGTTAGAAGGTGGAATGGGGCAAGGGGGATACTGCTCCGAGGATGCAGACTTCCAGCTAGACAAGAGAACTGAGATCTGGTGATGTGGCACAGCATGGTGACTGTTGTTAATAATAGTGGATTATATATTTTAACATTACTTAAAATAGATTTGAAGTGTTCTGATCACAAAAAAAGTAAGTACGTGAGGCGATGGATGTATTAATTAGCCTGATTTGACTACACAACAGTGTACACACATATACCCCCAAATGCTGTAGTTTTTTGTCAATTAAAATCAGAACTTAAAAAGAAATATCCAGTTGTTTTGTAGTCAGTTGAATAGTGTTATCGCTTCTGTCTCTGTGTCCCCACAAAGCCTCAGTGGTCATAGGTGGAGCTTTCCACAGGTGGCTGAATCTAGAGTGTGCAATGCTGGGTATGTGATACTGGGATTGATTACTGGCTGTGATGTTAGGATTAACAGTGCCCAAACCTGGGTGTGAGGGCAGGATAGATTGGATGGACTGTAAGGGGCGGAAAGAGGGCTGTGGTCGCTGCTGCTTGCTGCCTGCTGCTTTCTGCCTACCCTGCTTTACCATGGACTGTTTCTCCTCTTTGATATCCTCTGCTGAGCCACCCTACCTTGGAGCCAATCACCTACAGACTGGAACCTCCTCAAACTGAGCTGAAATAAACCCTTCCTCCTTTAACTTTGGGAGTTGGGTATTTTATCTCAGCAACAAGAAAGTAACGAAGACAACTAGCTGTGTAATACTATCTTTCCTGTGGCTGTTCCTGGTGTAGAATTGAAGCAGTTAGAGCTTGGAAGTTTAATTATTCAGTCTCATGCTCACTGACAAAGAGCAACAAGCACAACCCCTTTGGTTGAAAAAGGTGCTTAGAAATATCTGCCTGTGGCACTGTTTTGGGTAATTCTTGTCTTAAAGTTAAAAATGAAACAAAAAAATCTGAGTAAGTGGTTTCTTTTACGTCTCTTGTTAGATCTTTAATGACTGATGTTAAAGGATTCTTATCATAGTTATGATAGGAACACATCTCCTAACCTACTTTTTCAGATTAGAGGTAATGCATCTTCAAGTCTGTGTACTTGGAGCATGGTAAAACATAGACAATTTAGAAATTTGGCCCATTAAATCATCAATGCAAAGATTTTTATAGGCTAAACAATGTACCATTTTATAAAATAAAAATTTATTTCTTTGGGGACCCAGATGTACAGACTATATAGGATTTGTTCAGTGACTAGAATTAGATTTTTTAAGATCACTAGGATTTTAGCAACCATCTTGTTCCTTTCATGTTCTAGGTGAGGATGGATGGCCTCACTGATTAATTGTTCTCTAAGCAAGAATCTTGTTTCAGTTGCCTTTTCTTTCAGTGTCAGCAAAAAATACCAAAGCCTCTTTAATCCACATAATGAATTATTGTGCCAACAGATTGTTATGTTTTACTGATGGACAGTATTTCTCAGCATACATCATTGGAATAGGCTGGAAAATTGTTTCATATAGATCAAATAGCAGTTGTTATTTTTTGTTGCATTCTTGGCAGAACTTTCCATAACAATGATCCAGATGAGTCATTTTGATATTTACTGTAAAACATGTTTTATATACAAACAAAAAGCTGCTCTTACCTCTATTTGAAGATTTAATATTCAAGAAGATATGTTTGTCTCCAAGTTCCATAAATGTTATCAAAATCACTTTTTGCACTCTCAAAGTGATTTATGTATAAAATAGATCGTGTAAAAATTTCTTTCTAGGGAGAAATTTCAATTCACAAACATTGGAATAGCATTTTTCATTTTCCATTAATCTGAAGAATATGCATTTAGAATACTAAATCCACTTTCTTCTTTGTTACTCTCGCTACTTCTGATTTCTCGATAAACAATGTATGAAAATAGATGGAATAACAGCAAAGAAGGTCATAGATTTGAGACCTATAAGTGTGAAAGTTGAAAACACATCAATATTTTTCTCATTGAACTTAAGTCCAAATTAAAAGGCCTATATGCAAAATTATATAGGGGCCTTCATAGCCATTTGCCTTCAAGACAAAAATTTCCTTTTGAAGGATGATAAACCTCGTTACAAAATATTAAGAAGACTGAAAAATGCAAACAGAATTTATTTAACAATTAATGAATGAAAAGTTGACAGTGAGTGGGGTGTCATGACCAAGGTCATTATCATCAGCAGTTGTGAATTATATAAATAAGGCTGCAAGTGAGGGGATTTTGTCTTCCAAATTCTTGCAACCTAGTTAGAGAGAGTTTATATATAAACAACACAAAGACACAGCTATTTCTAAGCCCAGCATATTTTTTTTTTGTGGGCTTTCTTTTCCAAACTCTATATTGTCTCAACCTAAATCATTTTCCTTCATTTCACAGCAATATGAAAATATCCATTGAATTTTTTCCCTGAAGACCTTGTTTCCTGAATATTGGTGCCCAGCTGAGATAAATTCTATTCATCTCTCTTGCAAATTTTAGCTTATTTTATACTGTGTTGAAAGATGTTAAATAATTTCAGAGAAACGGCTTATTTTTCAGAAGAAATTACAGCCAAGAATACACATACTAAATTAGTTGGATCACAAGGCAGGAAATGGAATATTTTATACATCTGAATTCATGAGTATTTAGCTGTGCTCAGTTTTCTGAGCAGTTGCCCTACTCTAAGAAAGGAGAAGGGCTGCTTGAGTTAATTACATAGCACACTCTAATTCATATGCAGCCATCAAATTCTTACAGATTTCTATTTATGATACTGTGCTAAGAAGTTTCTTAGAGTTTGAGGTTTAATTCCTACTCACTGGAGTTTGTAATTCAGTTATAAAAAAATTTCTACCAAGGCTAAAACTTGGTATAAAATCTTTTGGCAGAGTAAAAATTTCAGTAGATAGTTCTATAACATCATGCATTGTCAGGCTGTGAAAAATTGTTCTGTGTAAAATAGTGAAAATTCATCTTTAGGACATATTCAAATTTTGCTTGTGGTTTCATGTTTCTTGTTTCCTTCATTTCTTGTTACAAATCGACCATTGATTTAGAGTAGACAAGTTTTGACTGTACCAGTCAGACTCATTTTTTTAAAAAAAGTTTCAACATCAAAGCATTGAATTTCGTTTCCACTAAAGTTCGAATTGAACCAGATGTGGTGGCACATGCCTGTAATCCCAGCACTGGTGGGACTGAGGCAGGAGAATCATTGGGAGTTCGCGGCTAGCCTGGGCTACGTAGCAAGACCCTGCCTCAAAAAACCAAAAAACCAAAAACCCAAAAAACCAAACCAAACCAAAACAAAACAACCTAGCTAAGTAAGTAAAGTTCAAACTATTACATCTAAGTCTAACATATAAAGTTCATTATGAAGCTGAGTAAAAGGAAATACCATATTTTATATAATCAAATATATTTGTATATAGCATACATGTATTCTTGTATAACACATGTGTATGTATTATTTAGTTCCATATTTCTTGTGGACATTTCATTGTTACTATGTAATTTTGAGAAAACAAGAAACATTTTAGTTTTATTTTCAAAGGAATCCAGGCTTTGTGGCTTATCTATTTTCAGGATATTCAAAATTAGCAATTTTAGGTCAATATCTATATTAAAGATAAGAAAATTTAAAACAATTTATGAACAATATGTTTAAAGTATTGTTTATGTGTATTGAACCTTAATATATAATTTAACAGTGAAATACTCTACTTTCCCTCAGGAGATACTTATGGTTGTCTGGAGGCCAAATTTCTTTCAGGATTTGTATGAAAATATTCGCATGTTTTAAATACGATCTATTGAATCCAAGTGGGAATCCTGATTAACTAGTACAAATCAAAGAACTAAAAAAAACCCAAAAGCATTGACTACTGTAAGTTTATTTGCTAAAATGATGAACAAAGCATCCTATTTTTTAAGATTATCAGGAGTTAGCAGCTTTCATGAATAACAAATCACCAGGATTCTGTATAATAATTCTGGGTGTATACACAGATAAAACAATGTGAATCCAATTACCTTTCAAGCTCCTCTCTGAATCTGTAGTGGCATCTGCTCTGCCCCTCCTTGCAGGGTAGTGTGCCAACCTCTACTCCCAAATTAACTGTGTAAACCAGACTAATGATTGCATTGCAATTAGACTGATGAGAAACAAGAGATTTGCAGGGGGAAAAGAGTCTGATTAGTTCCTAACTTGGCTTTATTGGTACAAAGCTAGATAAAGCTATTCCATAGAAAATATAGTTTCTTCTCCTTCAAGATTTTCCCAGCTAATATTTTCAAAATAAGTTAAAATGTTTTCTTCATTTACTACTATGAAATTACATTTGTTGGGTTTTCCATTCTTGGGTGACAGAATACTTATTTATAAAAACCAGCATATCAAAAAATACAGCAAGATGAACGTGGTCAATTATTTTTACTTTCATGCTTCAAGGCATTGAGTTGAACATTTTTGGAGAATAATCAGCAAAACAGATCTATTTGGGAAATCAGTAAGGTACAAACAATAAAAGGAATGCTCTTTCTAGCATTCTGTATTATTTTCCTGTTATATCACTGCATACTTAATATTTAAATGCTTTTTTGATATTAGCTAATTTTTGTAATACTTCAGGTGGTAGCCATTAAATTCTGCAGAGCTCAGCCGTGTGACGGTGGGAGAACTCTGATCTGAACGTGAGGATTGAGCACCAGAGCCTGTCTGTGCTCTAAGCCCTTCACAGCGCTGCCTCTGGCATCATTGCCCTGCAGATTCAGCATCTTCTAAACTGTACCCATATTTACAGTGCTTTAACAGTTCTGTAACCATGAACACCAAATCAATCCATGCTTATTTGGGACTGGGCAGAAGGAGATTATGGAGGTTTTTTGCTTTTGATATTAAATTAGCAATGTAACATCCTGAGGTGTCCTGGGGGCCTTTTCTGAATCCAGTGAAACAACCCAGTGCATTATCCTCAGGGAACCCCATGACAAGATTTTCAAGTCACTGCTAGTAGGTGCCAAAAAGAACATTTTGTTTTGATAAATGGAATTGGCCAAAATTATAACCTTCTCTCAGTATCCATGACTTTCTTTGAAAGAATCGCAAATACTAAATTTGAAGAAATGTCATGAACAGTTTCTATTATAGGCAAAATAGATGCACTGCAGTATTGCTTGTGATAAGGTAAGACCTAGAGGTGTTTCAGTTTGATGTCAGTGCACCCAAATCTTCATCTGTACTGATACTGAGTGTTTTATTTTTTAAAGAGATCTCTTAAATCAAGTAAATATGCTTTTGAGAAAAAAGACATTGATTTTCTTTCAAACCTGAAAATACTCTGAATTTCAATGACATTTTGAGAGAGAAAGCAAATTACGAATCATAAAACTTTTGAGCCAGAAGCGACTTCAGAAATGAAAGCCCTGTAGTGTGACCAACAGGATGTGTGATTGCGCTGGTCACCCTCCACTCTGCGTGCTGCTGCTGCTGCGCTGGTTCCTGGGTGGATGGGGCACTCGTGGTCCTCGTTCTCGTCCTTGTAACTGGAGTAGGGCTGATCTTACTGTCAAGCTAACTAGCTGGTGTCACATAGTAACTTTGTTAGGGACATGGGACCATTTAGAGTGAACATATGCGATTTGAAGGTTAAAAAAAATCTCTTCTTCTCCTCAATATTATCTACCTCCAGGAAGTCATAGCAGTTAAAGTCAAGGGTTAATTGAATATTCCCTGAAGAAGCCAGTTAAAATTAAATTATTTAACCTAAGGAAAATATAATCTTCCATTAAATCATTAAATGCAATTAATTAAAGAGTGGAAGGAAAGGGAATAACAGCAGTATATCAGGAGACAAGAGTATACATAATAGTTTTACATAAGAAACGACGCTCTACAGGGAGGTTTTAGGTGGCCAGTGATGTGGACCCTCTGGGCAGATGTCGGGGAATGAGCTGGTAATGATACAGCACTAAACCGTATGCCTGCTCCTCACTTCCTCCCGATGGAGGAGCCCTGGCTTGGCTCTAAGCGTCTGTGCCTGTCTGCGTAACGAAGTGTGTCTACCGTCATCTCAGAGTGGTCCTCCTTAGTCTAAAGCAGTGATGGTACTGACGCAGTAACAATTGTACTGCTACTGGCAACACCCGAGTCAGTGTAAGTCAGTGTGAAGGAGTCTCTTAAATGTTTTCTGCTAAGTTAACAGAAGCAATTCTAATTTAAGTTTTCAGACATGATTGTGCAATATTACATATTTTATTTACAGGAGCAGTTAAAGCAGTAAATTGAAGATGTGCCTGTGTGTTAGTTTTCTATTGCTGCTGCAACAAGTGACTACAAACATGATGACTTCAATGACATAAAACTTCTATACTACATTTCTGTAAGTCTGAATATTGGCCTGCATCTCTCTAGGCTACAATAAAGCTTCGGAGGAGCTGTATTATTTTCTTGCAGGTCTAGGGAAGAATTTTTATCTTGCTCTCTCCACCTTCTGGCCTCTGCCTGTGTTTCTCAGCACAGGTTCTCCGTCTGTGTCTTTCAAGGCAGCAATGACAGGTGGTGTCCTTTTCTTCCCAGCTCTGCTATTCAGGGGCTCAGTAACTGGATTAAGTCCACTCAGATAATTCAGAGTAACCTTTCTTTATAAAGCTCAGTTCACTAGCAACATTAGATGTCTGCAACCTTAACTTTCTTTTGCCTTATGAAAGAGTCACAAGTGCCGGGTTAAATGTGTGAACATCTTGGAGAAAGCTATTAACTGGTCATCACAGGCTAGTATGTAACATAATGCCTTTCTGAAGATCCTCATAATCTAAAAGCCATGCAATAAAATATGTGGCATGTAGGAATAAGGAAATTTAAAGAGTCAATTTAAAACCTATATAAATTAGGAATACATAATTGGTGAAGTTGCTGGGTTATGATGGCAAAACAAAATCCAAAAATCAAGGAAAAATGATAAGCATTTTCAATAATCCTCTAGTGTGTAGCCCAACTGATCCAAGAATTATTACAGATACAAGGGAATAATTTATATCACTTCTTTTTTATGTTCAGCTATTTTGTGTTAAGCTATTGTTACTTGTTAGGTCAAAGCATTCATGGGCTGGAAAAGTCATATAAAACTGAAGAGTGTTTCTGTATTATATGTGTGTGACATCACCCCAGTTGCAGAAAAACTGATATCAAACCGAATGGAAGATGCTTTCTTTGAGGGCAACTTTCTTTGAGTCTGAGTCTAAATAACCAGCCCTGAGTCAGTTTAGAGTTCAGTTTAAATACAGTTTCAAGCAGAAAATACAAGGCTGAGAGCAGGTTATTACATGATAGGGTGCATGAATTCAGTTCTGTATTGTCAAGCAGACTTGCAGGTGTACTTTAAAAGGAATTGTTTACCATGAGATAGGAACGTACTGGGAAGGAATCGAGAGAGTTTTAGTGGAGTGGATAGAGTTAAATGTGTCCTTGACTGGGCCAGTCCAAGCTGGGCCTGAAGTCATTGAAGCAAACTGGAAAACTATAAATGTACTCCTGGGTAGGAAGACACAGCATTACTGCTGGATGCAGTCAGGTTGATCTAATGCATTATCTGGCACAAGTAGCTGGATATGGACAGTCCAGGCTGACTGAATTTAGCAGGCTAACTGTGACAGGCAGCATGAGCATGGTCACTGGCCAGTAATTGATTTTTGACATCTGCTGTAAAATGTCTATAAATTCACTGTGCTATAATTTTGCCTTTACACGCCTGCATGGCAAATGCCTGTGGGCCGATTTTCTTACTACCTTTCCAGAAGTGAAATGTGCTGCACTGCTTGAACTGAGTTAGAAGCCAGCCTGGAGTCATCTATGGGACGTTAAGAACACAGAAAGTCCCAGGGTATTGTTCAGTCACTGTTGTCAATAGTGACTTGTGGCCAGGAGTTAAACATCCGAACTGAACTTGTATTTCATGGAAGCGGACAACTGAACTTTTGGTGTCATCTTACATCCTAAAAGACATATTCACAGAAGAAGCATCTGAAACTTACTACAGAGTATTAAATAGCCACCAGCTCCAGGGAGTCTCTGTAGCAGGGTATTGGGAATACATTTCTTCTAAAAGATACCGAATGTGACTGCCACAACCATGTCACCTGTCACTAGAGGCACCATCAAAGGTATTAAGATTTCAATTCCTAACCAAAAGGAAGAAACAAATCTAAATAATACTGTCACGTTGAAGAAAAAGAATCCTAAAATGAGCCTAAGAGTGCCAGGGAGAAGCACGCTGTGAAAATAGAAACCCGGAAGGAGTTGGTCAAGAGAGAGCTAAGGGTGCGTGGCTTTGCACTTCCTGGTTAGTCTGGAGGCTGGGCGAGCCCTTTATTGAGACTGAATTAGCATTAATCTGCTAGCATAGACCTTGCATCCACCTCGTCCTCAATAAATTCTTTGACTTATCAGTTCATCAGACAGTGCAGTGTGCTTCTCTTGTGTCAAGTACAGGGCCAGTGCAGATAATGGTGAGTGTGACATGTAGATTGTGCCCTCACACGTTTAGTGAGAGAACTAGGAATTAAACAGTTCATCACACCATAGATTAAAAACTGACCAAATGGGAAAGAAATAATGCTATGAGAACATGTAAGCAGTAGACATCGCCTGGTGGGGGTATGCAATTGGATATTTGAACTTGGTTTAGCCAGGGGACCCTGGAAATGCCAGTGACTTACCTTGCCTGGTCTTCAGAGCGATGGCAACAGTAACATTTTATGTCTGTACTAAAACTGGAACAAACTCGTTTTCTTCTCGGTTTCGTTTGCTTTAACAAGCCGTGGCTGACTCTCAGGTCACGGGCATACCATTACTATCTGGAAAGTAAAAGGCAAACGAGAACAGTTGAGCAAACATACACTCCAGTATGTTTAAAGGGCCGCTGCTGGTTTTAAAACTTTACGGTGCTTTTTCTGCAATCATTGTGGTATATTGTTTGTCCACTAGAGGGCAGTGCTGCTCTTCGAAAATTGCTGCTTGGACCGAGCAAGCCTCCGCCTTAGCTCTTGGGGGAAGGGGTGAAAGAAAGAATAGTTTCTCTATTTTGAAAATGAAACACAAACAGTAGAGACTTTTTAGAACAGAAGAAAAGGAATCGAATATCATTTCAAAGGCCAGCTTTACAGAAAGATTTATTAACTGTTTAAGTCGCTTAAACTGAAAGTCTGCATGGAAATACAAATTAACAATCTCTGAAGGAATTACTCTTGACTGTGTGACACATGCTGAATCTGATTTAAAATATGTATGCTTGTAATCTGCCTCTAAAAATATACCAAGCACTGTGAGAAAGATTTACAGTTATTGTACTTACTGCTTCGTCTACCATATGAAACGAATGTTAATAACAGACTTCATAATTTTGAGCATACTTTATCATCCTCATATCAAAGAACAATCGTATTTACCAACTAATTTCATCACCCAAAGTAAATTTCCATGAATTTAAAATAATACTGTAAAAATCTAGGCTAATTTCTAGGAAGTATACATGAGAAGCATTTACAAATTGTGTTGTGTGTGTACTTAATAAATATAATATTCGGCTCTTGCAGTGTTTTATATTAGCCTCAATAGTTATGCGTACGTGGATTATTAAAGAAATCTTGGGAAATACTGTAAACGGTTTTTATTTTGTTTTCCAGGTGTTATTTGCTGTATATACCTACTTATGTTTTAGCTGACCGGCTTACCATGTGACATACCAACAATATTTCATCTTTCCTTCTTGTATTTCTGATCACAGATGTCTCAAAACATTGGACATGTGCTGTATTTGCTTTTTTATGTTTGTGCCTTTTACATTAATGCCTTTTTACATTTCTGAAACATTTTTATATTTTAACAGTACTTGGGCAAAAGAAACGCACAATTATTTTGTAGTTTATTTTAGATTCTTTGGTAATGAAAATTTAGAATATGCTTTTTACCTCATAGGAATTACCTGATCAGAATGTAATTCTTTAAACCGAGAGATTCTTGATTGTGTATTTCTAGAATGCCATTATCCATATTAAACAAGGAGAATAATGCTTTCTTGACTTCTTCTATTAGATAAAAGGTGAGCTTCTCCCCCTGTGGTAGTGGCTAGACATAATCTTGAAGACGGCAGTATGTTATAGGTTCAATTCTGTAGTTCTTCCATGTAGGAGCTTCCAGTAAAAATACTTGTATAGATCTTTATGCGTTAATGTTACTTAAAATAAACTGAAAAATAGAAAAGCCAGATAAGAGCTTAAAGATCATAGGATCAGAAATAGGTACCATATGTTGATGATAAAACAGGATTATTGCTACTTTTCTACCACAGCTATTTTTCTTTTCATGTCTGATCATAGCCATGAGAGATAAAAACACATATTTTAAAATTACATTCGATTGATTTGATCAATAAAATATATTTAACTATGAAGCACTGGAATATATGGCATTCCTCATGGCAAATTTTCTACTTCAATAAATTTGTCTTAGTGGAGTAAAGATTTAGTGGATTTGTCTGTTGTGAGTAAAGGTGTTGGCTGCTTCTTAATATTTTTCTGAGGTTCCAAAGCAATATCTGGTCTTTTCTTTCCATCTTTGAAATTCACATACGTTCCTATAAGTAAAAGAGTAAGTGAATACGCTATCAAATGCAGTACATAAAAGATCAATTTGTCAATCATACTTTGAAAACTCAGAGGAAAAATAAGAGCACTGACACTAGATTTTTAATTCCTTGTATTGAAGAAGCTGGACTCTCCAGAAGACTGAGGTTTAATGGGGAAAAATTAAAGTGGTATTCAGATAAGAAATACTGAGAAAGCTCATCAAAAGGCAGACAGTCCTGTTTTTTAAGTCTATCTCTACTACCAGCCGTGGTATGATCTCCGTCATAGCTACTTTTTATGTTGCTAGAACAAAATGTACAACACCCAGTGTTACAGGAAGAAAGTTTTATTTTAGTTCACAGTTTGTAGAGGTTTCAGTCCATATCAGCTGGCGTGGCAGAGGAGAAACATTCATGGCAAGGCAGGTAGGAAACAGCAAAGGAAGAACGCCAAGCCTCCCTTTCCCTGTTTTTCTATTCAGCCTATTGATTGGTGCCACTGACACCCAGCACGGTCTTCTCATTACCCACACCCAGAACGATGCTAAACCAACCAATGGACTAATTCGGTTGTCACACATCCCTAACCGTATTCACACGGCCTAGATTCAGCTGCCCTGGAAAACCCCGCCGATGGGCACGTGAAGTTTGGAGAGGATATCTAGATACAAACCACAACAATCTTGTAGATAAGTATTGAATCATTTTGCATGTATTTTACTCATACTATGCATTCACTGCCTAAGTTATTCCGTAGTATTGTAAGGGTGTAGGACTCACTTTGGGGGTCTTTAGAACCACACGGGACATTTACTTCTGTTTTCAAGCAGTGTGTAGAGAATGCTTCATGTTCATCACGAAAAAGTGGAGCAGAAAATTAATTGGCCAAATCTTAAATGAAACTTTATTTCTCTTATGGTATTTTCTCAAGTAATTTATTAAATTACACCACCTCCAAAGTAATTTTTATTTTGTTTCATTTTATCAAGAGTTGGGTGGCTTGCTAAAGCTTATCTGGTTACACTTGGTATAAAATATATTCTTCTGGAATATCTTATCGGTAGTCATTCTTTCAGATTGGCTTTACTTTAGTGTTTAACTCTTTCCCCAGAGGCCTTATCCTGCATTGGCTGCGGATTTCATGCTCAGTTCCCGGTGCCTCTCTTCCACCTCTGTGTGAGCTTACTGGTTGTTCACATCTGGTATTGCTCTTTGATCTTAAGACCTTTTTACTCCTTGAAAATCTCAGTGCTTCCTTCCATATTCTTGTCTTCTCAATCACTGTCTGAGAGATACTTTGTTTGTCCTTTAATGTTTAATAAACGTTCCTTGTAGGTTTCATACAATTCTTAATTATGGTTCGCCCATCTTTTTTCTTTTAAAAACTTGTAAACTTTTAAAGTCCTCATGAAAAGTTAAATTATGCTATTAGTTAAACTTTTGAAATGCATAAAATTCTTACAATACTCTTTGCATTTTTAAAAAAGTGCTGCATAAGTGCACGAATTTGGCACTGGAAGTAGAAATTCTATACTCTTTTTGTAAGAGGCTTCGGTAAGAGCCTGCTCGGAAATACAGTGCACACACATTGTGGATATGCACCTGACCCTTGCCAACACTCACAAATTAATAAAAGGCATCTTCACATAATCTCAGCTGCCATCTGAGGAATACATGCACTTCAAATTTTCAGTCAGCTATACCTTGGGGGGAAATAGTAAGAATTTTTTAAACAGAGAAATGATGACTTCATTGTCCCTTCATTGTCACCCACATTGAAAACCTAAATGCTAATCTTGACTCAGGTCTGTTCTCCTCCCCTTCAGCCACTAAATCCTGCTACCTATTCTTTGAAAAGTGACCTTGGTCTCCTTCCATACGCTTAAATTCCTCCTGAAATCATCACATAAGCAAATCCAAATTCTATACCCCACCTCCTTATCAGGCATTCGAAACCATCCACAGTCTGATTCCACTGGACTTTGCTAACTCGGCTGCGCAGGGCCCCTGTCCAAGCTGTCCGCTGCCTGTACTGGCCAGCCAGTGACCATCTTACCACATCAAAGGCATTTCCTCTCCTAGTGTCCCTTTCCACTTAGAATCTTTTTCCTGTTCTCTTCTTTTCAAGCACCTCTTTATAGGCGCCCAGGAACCTGACTCATAAACATCTCATCATCGGCCGTCTTGTTATTTATCTTTTAAATATAAATCCTGTCTTTTCAACTAGGTCATAGGAATGAAATATGTTTATCCCATCTCTGTATCCACAATTTCTACTCTGTTTGGTAAATATTCCTATTGATTGTTCTAGCGCCTCCCTACAAAGTACCTAAATAATGATTATATATTATGTCATCATGTCTCAGTGAAATCTTATTAAATTTTCATGGCTATTGCTGTTATTATACCAATATGATTTTCCTCCATGGAACATTGCCGTCACCTGGCCCTTTGAGTGTGAGGACAATAATAACACAAATTTAATTAAAAAATATTATGTACTCCCTAACCAAGTGGATTTCCTTTTCATCATAAGACAAAAGCTCTATTGAATGCGTTATTGCACTGATAAAGTAATTTCAAATTAGATTACGATGCAAATGAGTTGGCTAGGGTGTATTTTTGTTCTTGGTAAGAACATAAGACCAGATTTGTGATTTTGATGGACTCCTTATTAAATGGACTAATTCTGTCATGTGTTAGGATGCTCTAAAAGAAATACCAGCTGACCCTTAATAGGCTTGGGGTCGGTGGTAGTGCTTTTCTGTGTCGTGGAATACTAATTAATGTATTTACTGTCATGGATGAAGAGAGAAGAATTCGGGCTCAAGCTTATGTGTTTAATAAACAGTGGCAGCAGTCCTCACCATGAATAATATAAAATACACATTTTGTTTCGTATTTGTTTTTTTATGAAGACACACAAGGAAGGGGCCAGTAAAGTAAAATGCATATAAAGTCAAGAGTACACATAGATATGGCATTCAAAATTATTTTGTTTTTTATGTTGTTTTATGTTATAGTAGTTTTGTTATTTTCCTTCAACAACAAAAATATATATGTTGAAAACAGAAGATGTTCTACTTTCTATAGTTTTAAAATTATTTTTACAAAATTCTTTCATGAGAGAGAGAGCGAGAGAGGGAAATGAAACTAGATTCATCATAAAGCCACTTTTAGCAACATGATTGTCAGAATATTCAGACAGCTTTTGTTTTCCTTTGTGCTTTAGATTGTGTTGTTTTTGGAATACTTGCACATTGTTTATAAAGAATGAACTGAAGCCTTGCATTTCAAAAATTGCTATAATATTCAAATTATCAAGTACATGACACAAGATAATAGCTATTTCTTAAGGTTCCAGTGTTTTCTTTGAATTTGGCACTATTTTTTGTAGTCACAAATAGTATGCTTACAAAAATTTGTCCAAAGCTGTATGTGTAGATAAAATATGGACTTTATATACCAATTTGGTGTAATTGTTTTTAGAAATGATTTATAAATTGCTTTACATTAGATTAAATTGCATAATAACATTTAGGTGAGAAAAACATTTCATAAATTACATAGAATTGGTTAAAAATAATATGACACATTCTAAAACTTATATATTTTTATTATAACACCACCTCTCTGAATATATCATATGAAAAAATTCTACGTATCTCCAATTTTTAAAAAGTAGGCATAAATATAAATTAACATGAATTCAAGTTTTAAAAGAAATCACAGTATGTTTTAAAGTCCAATTTTTATACATATATAATATATAATATATAAATCATTTATAAATGATTTATATATGATTCATAATATATTTTAAATATTATATATAATATTTTTATAATATATAAATCATATATAAATGATTATGTATGATAAAAATTTTTCCAACTTGTATACCTTGTGGAAATAATTAGCAAAGTAAAGCTGTCAAATTAGAAAGTACGCAAGAGACATATAAATATTTAGTGGTATGTTCCTAAATATTCTCTGGTTTAAGACTGGCATGCATTGACTTACATACTTGAGAACAGCTCTTTGGGATGAAAAACCCTATTTTATGAAACTTTTTACATCAGGGTTAAACACAACACCTAGACAATAGGACGTGTGTTGGATTCAGTTGAACCCAGAGCATGAGTTTTTAGTAGTTGTTCAGTCACATGAAATGGAAACATGTTACCTGCAAGGAAAAGAGCTAGAAATATGAGTTACACCCTTTCTGGAACTATCTTAAACAAACATGAAATCAACCTGATTAGTTACATTAATTCCATCAGATGTTCATGGGCATAGATTAAGAAAACATGCTTGAATTTCTATATAAATACAGATTTTTTGGAAAGAATGACATATCTATTGTTGCTTTTAAAAAAAATCAATCAAGTGCTTTGTAAAAAGAGCTTCATACATAGTATGTTTAAGGAAATGTCTATTAAACTGGTATCATATAAAATTCTCTGAATACAGATAAAAAGCTTTCTGAATCATTTCATATTTTTATCAATGGATATGTCTACACATATATAGTATCCAGTTCAGAACTGGTGTCTGATAACATTTCAGACCTGGTGTCATTCCTCCAGCCTGGAGAGTGAATGCTTAGTTTGAAATACAGATCAAAATTCACGATGTATTATATGTATTTCATGAAAATTGCCATGTCAGCATTTATTAAAGTATAATTTTTAAAAGAGAAAGACTGATAAAACAGGTGAAAAGAAGCGTATTTCACAGTGAAACACCAAGATCGCTTTCAATCATGTGTTTTTCTGTATTGAGTTGAGGGAAAGAACTTTGAAGGGATTTCTTGCAACCTTTTGATATTTAGCAAGGTTACAGAAAACTGCAATGGATGTTTAACTAACTCTTAACCCTTGAGGGCTGGATTTGGACCTATTCTGTTTGGTTGGCCTTTTTGTTAACTGTCTAGAGAGAGATTGGGGAAATGCTTATAAAATATGCAGCTTATTGAATTAAACTCATTGGTGAGATTTACATCAATCTGGAATCTCAAGGAAGATTCTGGGAAAGGATGATGCTTGACCTGAATCTTGAACACAAATCCCAGGATAGAGGTCTTTCTGACTCCAAGCATGTAATCTGAACATCAATTTAACTGAAAGTCAAACTCATTGTGTTTCTACAAAACTGTCCATTGTATTTCTGTAGAATGGTTGCTTTCCCTGACATAAGGGAAAGCATTCTCTGTCTTAGAATACTTCATCAGTGGAGTTCTCTAAGCCAGAATCCAAAGATGCAACCTTGATTCTGTTGCTTAATGCTTAACTATCCAGTGTATTCTGCAGATGTACTCAGTCGCTTTTGAGTCTTTCTCTTGATTATGCCATTACCCTTGACTGTGATCACAACCAACTGGTTTGCAGATCTCTGCTCTCATCCATTCTCCACCCTTTTGCCTGATAATCTTCCAAACATATACATATCCTAATACCCTCTGCTTATCACCTTTATATCCACCTTCATCCTACACATTTGAGTCCAGATTTCTTCACATGCCCAGTGATGACCTGGGGCCAGTCTGCTTCACATCTTCCTGGTGGCCAGGAACCTTGGCAGTGCCCTCTCACCACAGCTCAGTCATGCAAACTATTTCACACACGTCTAAGGCATTAGCCGTCTGTTCTGCTCTAAATGCTCAAACAAGTGCGCCTGCCGTGGTCTGGAAACCCACCCTGTAGATCTCTGATGCCTTACCTCCTCTGAAGCCTTTCTAACCTCCACCCCTCTACCCGCCCCTGTCCTCGTCTGCTTATTTTAGTTGGATACATCTCTCCTTTGTGTTCCTATGGTACTTTATTTGTAGTTTGGAAATTTCAATTCCTCAAGAGTTTTCGAAAATTGTAAATTACTCATCTGCCCCCTCCTGCCTAAGGAATGAGTTCCATAAGGTCAGGCAGTCCCTTTTATTTAAATTATTTCCTTGTATCTTTCCTAAATAACATTATTGAGTGTTATTTTTCACTATTTTAAGCATTTAAAACATATTCATTCGTTCATTCATTCTCAAACATAACTATTATTCTTCCCATGTTACCGAGGAGGACAATAAGGTTCATAGAAGTTAACCTGGTTAAGTTTACATACTTGATAAGTGGCAGAGAGAGGACTAGGCAATCCTAGCTCTTCGATTCTCTTTAATATTTTTCTTCTGTCATTTCTTCTGGAGAACTAGTGATTTGTGAATTTTCTTGCCTATAAAATATGAGAATGAAGGAAAAGAGCCAGACTGAGCACTCTGTAATAGTGACAAGTTCTAGTGACAAGTCATCTACCTCTTTCCACTGTATACATACACACACAGCAATTTATGACACTTATGGCCCAAAACTGGCAATCAGGAAAATTTTTTAAAGGATATGTGTTACTTCAGTAGTGCCTAATACTTCCAGCAAGTCGCCTGAGCTTTGTTGGTTTTGAAGTTTTGAGCGACATGCATTTCTTCCATATTGAAGCTGACTTTTCCTGGTACTTGCTTACTTTACAACCAGTTCATTACAAAGAAACACACAGAAGTGTTTGAAATACGTGTTTCCCTTTTTATCCATTGCTTTACCAGTGATTTGAGAGCTGAAGCTTAGAGCTACCTGCATTCTGTTTGCTGTGGAGAATGGAGGGCTGGCTTGACTCATAAAATGCATCAGTAGAGGTGTTGTTCCATAGGGATTCTGAGAAGGGAAAGAATCCTGAAGAGTAAATATTCATTGTATAGCTTTGAAGAAAGAAGAAGCAGAAAATATTTATGGCTTTTTTCCCAAGGGGGTGTGAGAATCCTAGTATGAAGGGGACCTTCCTGTAGCCAGAGGCCGTGACTCCGTGTTTGGACCGACTCTGCAACATTAGCTTCTAGTTAATGGGAACTGTCAGCAACAGTGCACCGACCTGTCACTTTTATAGTGCGTGTGTTGAAGCCAAAATGATGAAATTTAATTTCTCCTTGATATGCCACCGTTTCCACCTCTAAAACTATCAGAAATTATGGAGGGATTCAACATCCAAGGTAACACTTACAAAGAAAAGGAAAATAAAAATGGCCAGGGTCTTGTTAATGCTGCTGGTGATTCTATTATCATTCCACTGTATTCCTTTTAAATGCATCGTGGGAGTAGAATAGTGTTTAAATATTTGATTGTGATGATCCATCTACGCTTTTTAATAAAATAAGAAAATGAAAAGACAAAGGAATAGAATGTAAGAGGTCGATGGCTAGCAAAGTAAACACCTCTTGTTGAGTTTTTAAAAAATGTATCTTAGCTTTTATCCTGAAAAATAAGAAAGATCTTAGAGGCTGTTTCTAGATGTTTTTCTCAGAAATAATATACTTTAAGGAGATATAGTCCAGGCTTCTCCCAGTGTTGATCTTTTGTAAAATATGCACATGTGTAATGTGCATTTTTTTTAAAAAAAAATGCTTCAGGTTGGAAAATGAATTTAATGTATTAATGTCAGTTGTTTCTCTATTTTAGCTGGGATAGCCCCTAATAAATTACCCACCAGGAATCGTGAACATGGCTCTTGCTTTGAATCACAAACTTATTAGGCTTCAGATTCTTCATGATAGCTACTTGGTTTGAATGTGGAGCTCACAATTTTTGTTTGGCAGTTAACTGGAAAACAGCCTACATTCAGTAGGCTATTATTGCTATTTTCTTTCATGAGACTACATCAGACATTTGCTGACAATAATGTTTAAAAATTATATTTATTAAAGAATGAGTATAAGTATTACTATGTTTTTCTTTTCTAATCTATTTTATATTGTATCTTTTTATAGGAAGCAAGAATTATAAATGTTAATGTATTCACATTCTGGGCCTACCTGGATCTTATAGATTATAGAAACTAATGTACAGAATATTGTAAAGCTTCCTAGTACCTTCAGGAGATCAGTAATTAATCACACATAATGGAGATTTTAGGTCCTTTATAGGCTAGTTAATATAAAATGGAAATAAATTTCATGTTACTTACTATTTATGACAGACTGAAACAAAATAAAGTAAATAAAAGGTTTTAAAAGCATACAGTTTGATTCAATTACCATTTTTCTGATGTCTATTGTAAAATTTAAACAGTCATGCATTCTCACGTCTTGGTTTGCTTTTTGAAGAGTTTTATTAGTGATGTTCACAGTGCCTAGTGTTTACATTGCTTGTGTGAAGTTGGCACGTGTGCACAACACTTCTTAATTCCTGTTTTCATCCCCTTTCTCTGTCTCTATTCCTTCCTCTTTCAATGTCCTGATCCTTTTCCCATTTGAGACCATCTGTCTCCTTACTTCCTACTATGTCTCATTTATTTTGCTATTTATTTATAATTTGGATTTCTTATATAAGAGAAACCATGTAATATTTATGCTTGTGCGTCTAATTTATTTCACTTAACATATGGTCTCAAGGTGCATCCATTTTTCTACAAATGACTCAAGTTTCTCTTTATGGTAGAGTAGTACTCCACTGTGTGTAAATACTACATTTTCTTATTCAATCTACTTCCAAGAGTTAGCTCCATGAATTTTACTACTATGCGTATGATATGTCAGTGTAATATGATGTCTTTATCTGTTTTGGAAAAATACCTTGAAGGAGAATAGCTAGGTCAAATGGAATTTCAAGTTTTAATTTTTGAGGAATATCCTTACTGGCCATTAGAAAAATGTCAATTAACACAATGATGTTCTGTCTTACCCTAGAAGGAATGGTCGTCATCAGGAAATGTTTGGCGTGAGCACATCTGATGAGGATCAGTGTCGCTGTGAGCAGAAGTTTGGTGAGATCGCCTTTAATGCAATAACACAGACTTCTTCCAACTCAGCTTACCTTCAGGCAAGACATAAAACATTTTCTTGGTAGTAATGAAGTGAAGATAGTGTAGCTCTGAATGGTAATCTCTTTGATTTGTAAAGCAAGGTACAAAACTTAGAGTAGGCCATTGAAAACGTTTCAACAATTTGAGTGAAAATTTTCACTGAATGAAGTGACGTTGCCCCAGTTGGTCATTCTTAGATGACTTGTGAAGCAGCCAAAATCAAGACAGCGTTTCTAGTTCGAGCTGTGCGGAGATGAAGGTCCAGCACCTGGTTTCTGGGTACACGGCTGCTGACTCTGCAAACTTCCCCCCTGCTCTGTCTCTCCAGCCTCGTTATGTAGCAGCCCGTGAGAGCCAAAAGGGCCATCGGCTACATCTGTTCCAACTATTTAGGAAGATAACAACACCTGGAACCGTGAGACAGTGCATATGGCTGTTTCCCTTTCAGTGAGGCAACTGAGAAGAGCTGTTATAGAAAGCGTTCGTTTATGCAAACTCACTTCAGTCTTAAGCTGTTTATGTACAGAAACTTTGCCAACATTATGAATTTAGCTTACTGTGTTGTCAACCAAGAAATCAAGCAATGAACATATTTACATGTTCTGAAAGTAAGTAATTTTGGTGTAGTTGACACGCAAAGGGAGGCTCCCTCTGTGTCTCTTCCTTCACCTCTGCTTCCAGATCAGGGTGGAGAGAACGTTTATTGAAACAGTTCTTGCATCTCTTTTTTTCCCCCTTAAATTCACCCTCTTTTATTTGGGAGATGTCTGACGACTTGAGTGAAGGTATCCTTTATGAAAAACTCAAAGGACTGATCTTGATGATTATAGTGCTGGTTACATATAAAGCTTTGATAATTTATATTTGCAAGAATCATTGATTGATTGTATGAAAACCTTATATTAATCAAGCATTATAGACCATTTGTATGCCGTAAATACTCATCCACTGGAAATGGTAGTGATGCTTAATTGTGCAGTGCTCCAGGTGCTAGCTCCGTTATGTGTTTCCTGTGGGGCAGTTTAATAAAGGGCTTCACGCAGCAGATGCTCAAGATGAATCATCAGTCATAACCATAAATTATTGGTACTGCTTTCATAAAATTATGATGGTGGGATTTTATTAAAATCCATGTGATATTTAGCTTAAGGAACCAGTACAGAGAAGCTCTTGTTACAGGTGATATTTTAATAACCAAAGCAATTATTGGGGTCCTTAAAACTACAACATCGGAAAAACGGAATGTCAAGTCCAGTACGAGTGGGCAGGAGACCAAGACTAACCATACTCTGATGCTTTTTCTACATGTTAGAGAAGACATAGCTGCAGGGGCTGTGGATACAATGTCACGATATCCATAGCTGTCAACTAGCTTCTTAGAGGTTGTGTTTAGAAAGCTGCACAAGTAACCTCACCTCTGTTGCTAGATGATTGAGTTGCTATCTGTATACCAGCACTGTTCCATCTTTTGTAGTTGGATTTGACAGGAAAAAGCGGTTCTTCCTTCACCTCTTCATTAAGACAGTTGTTATGGTTTTGTTATTTTGGGGCCCAGCAGAGGGCCTGGGAGTGGAAAGTGACTCTAAAGAGCCATGAGGGTGAATAATTACAATATGGACGAGCATAACCGCCATGGTACAGTAGGATGAGCATTGTTCTTGTTATCCAAAGACTTGGGTGCCGGCAAATCCTTACTAGCTTTGCTACTTCTGACAGGTTAATGAAGCACACCAGTTGGTTTCTGAAAGGAATGTAGAGGACCCAGCGTATGCTTCAGATGAGAAGTTTTGCATTTCTGTAATTTCTGATGTCGGTATTTGCCTACACAGCCTGCCTCTCTTATCTGGCTTTATCTGTCATCTATTTATCCATGTATCTTCCTTATCTGTTCATCTGCTTGTTATGACCTGAATGTTTGTTTCACTTAAAATTTATATATTGACACCTAAACCTTCTTGTGATGGTATTAAACAGTGGACCTTTGAAGATAATTGGTCTCTTATGAACTCTCATGATTAGGGTTTATACCCTTACAGAAGGGACCCAGAGAGCTATCTTGCCTTGCACCATATGAGGCTACAGTAGCAAGGAGCCATCTGTGAACCAAAAAATGGGTCTGCACCAGGCATTAAATCTGCTGGTAACTTGAGCTTGAAATTTCCAGCCTCTATAACTGAGAAATATGTTTTTGTTGTTTATAAGCTACCAGGTTTATGATATTCTGTTTTAGTAGTGTAAAAGGACTAAAGTTCTATGTGTGTGCATGATTCAGACACAGCAATGTACTTGACTAATGTCTAATATCAAATGTCAGGTTCAGAAGTAAGCAGATTTCTGAAAGGTCTTGTTTCCAGCTGCACCAAGTCACTGTTTTAAAGCCAAGACCCCTTTGATGAGGATGTGGTGGTTTTGAAATATAACTTGTTATCTATATTTTCAAGACAAGTTCCTCAGAGGCAAATGCCACACTGGCACTATTAAATAAGAATCCTCATGGTAATACTCTTAATAGCAATAGTTTCACATTCAGCATCAAAAATAATCCCTGAAAGATATACTATCAAAGAGTGTCAGGTTATAGCACCACTGTTTTGAGGTATCTGCCTTCATACAAGATCCTATCTTCTCTATTATTAACAGGTTTTTTAGGAAAATGATAATGTAGCAGTATAAAGGAGTTTAAATAATATTGTTTCAGCCACACATAGTATACTCATATATTTGCAATGTGATATTTATATATGTGAAATATCAAATATATTTGTGTGTGTATATATATATATATACATATATACATATATATTCATTCTTAGCTAAGAAATTCTCTCACCATGTTGGAAATATTTCCTACACTAAAAAAAAGAAACAAACAAAACAAACACACAAATATGCATACACATAGCCACACTCTTTTTCCCGAAATAGACAGCCTTTTGTTTTGTAAACAAAGTGACAATAGGTGCTATAAGGACAGACTGACTTCACAACTCACTTGTTGCTCCATGTGGCTCTGCCACTTGTTCTGACATCATCTCTCAGATTCTCAAAATAAATCTGATATCAACACTGTATCCATTGTGGATTCCTTTCTAATAACCAGAGTGTGCAGGGAAACAAATCACACATCAAGACCTTTGGCTTGTGCTGTCTGTGAGGGAACAGGAAAGGAACCTTCGGACTCATAATTTCAAGCATGGTTTCTTCTCTCCCCTCTCTTTCATTAAAACACAGTAGAATTTGTTCCTGTGTAACAAACATGCCTCTCATGTTTTGGAAATATTTACTGAGGACTTGCACATCTCATTTTTCTTCCAAGAAATGCTGAATCACGGTTGCTTAAATAGGACAAAGCGAGCTGACAGCCCACATACAACCTGTTAGCAAGATGCTCTTGGAAATATGTTCTATTTTTAGTCTAGAAACTTGTGTTTCTTTAAAGAAAATTTTTGTTAGCATAAAGCTCTCTTCAATTCAGTTGGCCTATTCAACACAGTGCATACTTAATAACAACCACTTTCCCTTCGAGAGAGACTACAAGGGCAGTGCCTGTTTACTTAGCCTGTCACTTACTTCTTTGTTGCCTGGCATAGGATCCCATTGTACAGGAAAGGCCCAGAAGCCGTCCCCCATTCTGGATGATCTGTGCAGGATTTTTACAGACTTAGTGGCCACAGTGCAAATTTCTCCTTTAAATTCTTTGCGTATGACATTTTGCCTTATGCTTGTGTGACTTTCTAAAGCTGAAGTGGAAATTCAAAATCAAGAAGAGAACAGTATGCACCCTGGGTGTCTACACTACTGTTTCATATTGGGTAAAAAAGTAGCTCATTTTCTTTACAGACAAACAGATTTCTTCAGCTGTAAACACTATGATGCTGGAGACCATTTGTATTATCACACCTTTTCACTCTGCTCTGTGGTGACAGCATAAGCAGTGTAGAATCAGTATTGAATGAGCTGTGAGAGATTTTGTAAGAAGAACCGAGTCTGTCCCTTAAGGAAACAAGTTGGCTGAATTAAACATATCATCAGGCAGTTGTCCGATTATGTCTGGGTATGTGCTTATTGTGACTGAATGAGAAACGGAGTTTTCTTGAAGTGATTCCTAATTCTTGTTTCCTAGTTCAGCAACTGCCATCTACTTTTGTATGTCGCCAGTCCCTCCTCTTTATCGACATATTGGAAAGCACATGTTGAAATAAGCTCAGATCCTAAGGAGTTATTGATATAACACCTTCATGTTTGAATTACTGGAGAAGGAATATGGAAATGAGAAGCACGAAGAGTGTCTTAATTATGGCAGCATTAAGAGTGTTACTGTTTGAGGAGAAAGCTGGCTTCCTCACCCTTCTGGAAAGTCATCCTTCCATGGTTAGTTTATATCAGACCCTCTCTCACTAGATGTCATATTGAACATGACCGAGATTACACTCTTGCTCGATTTCTGAACCAAATGCTTGAAGAAATTGTTTTTCTTTCCATTCCGGACTGAGTCTCATGATGTCAGTGGACTTCATTGGAACTGGCAGAGCCTTTTGGATACCGCATGTTGATCCACTGGGCCGCATCCAGCTGCCCCTCAAGCACGCTCTCCTGTGTCAGTTCTTATACTTCATCGTAGAGATGAATGTTCTGCTAGCCGGTTACCAGTCAGCATCTTTCATTATAGGCAGACATGCTTCTTGCTGAGGCTTGCTTGAATTTTGGCTGTCTAGTTTTGGTTTCATAAAAGAGAAAAAGAAAAAAAAGGGAAATCATTTACTTTTATTAACAATTAATTACCTAGATTGCAATCAAGTCTATATGATAACCCTACAACCCCGTAGGAATGCTTTTAATTCTTAATCTAAAAGCTATTCCTTTCTATTGTCTGTTTCATTGACAAATCATAGAAGGGAAACAAGAATTAATCTGTCATGAAGAAAAAAAAAAGAAGAAAAATGAGGAGGAAGGATAGAGGAGAACATTTATAGCACCATCAGCATGGAAGTATGAAGCTAAAACCCCCACAGCACCTTTTCCAATGGTCCTTAGTGTAAATCTCTATGAAGTCCTTTAGCGTTCCCTAAAAAGGTATCTTTAGGTGGCAGTAAAGGGAAAAGAAATGACATCAATGTACCTCATATAACTTTTGCAAGTATAAGTTCCTGTCAACTTTTAAATTGTGATGATACTAAACCTGATAAGACAGAATAAAATTAGAAATGTATGTGATGCAGTTTGTCTTACTTGATGAGTTTGCATGCAAAATGTATTTTGAGAAAATAAATATTGGCTCAGTTACATGCTAAATTTCAGCATTAATCTCTTTCTCCTCCCCTCCCCAGTATTTTGTTCTTTCCTCCCTTTACCATTAGGTTATTACTGTTATTCTAACTTTACCCTTCATGTATCAAACAGAATCTTCCCCACTTCTTAAGGCTCAGTTTAGATGCTACTGATTTGCTTTGATCAAATTCCATTTCTACATCCTGCATTTCTTGTCATTGTTTGCCCACTTGAAAACATATGCCATTAATCATATAGATGACAGACAGAATAGTTCAGGAGAAAGTGTAATCGAAGGCAGGGAAATTGATGTTACTATTGCTATTGCTTTTACTAAACTGTCATTTGCATATGCAGACTGAAACTTTGTATACAGGCTAATATTTATTGTTTTCTGTGTACCAGTACAATTTTAAAATTTTGAATGTGCTATTTCATTTAAAATGATCATAATGCTGGGAGGCTGGAAGTGGTATTATTCTTTATTTACATACCGGGAAACTGAAGCCCAGAGTGTTAGAATAACTTAACCTACAGAACCCAGCATGTAAGTGCCAAAGCCAGAATCTGGAAGCCGAAAATCTTGAGTGCCAGATTTATGTACTTGCCCCTTCATTATTGAATACCCATTCTGGGCCAAGAGTTGTGCTGAAAGCTTATTATTTATCACATCTAAGCCTTGCAAACCCTTGAGAGGTAGATGTCATCAGACTCAGAGGATTTATTGTGTATGACAACAAGTGAAATGGCTCGGACAAAAATGCTTCAGATCCAAGATTCTGTGTTGTATTGCTAAAATACCAACCTGTTCCCAAATGTATCCCTTATGCATTACACATAACTGTGAGGGGATCATATTTAATACATGAGGCCATCAGAAAAATTTCTGTACAAAATGAGTATTAATCACATCCTTTAGCTTCTGTTTTATAGCTCTTGATTTTGCAGGATATTTTTCGTATAACTTATATCCAGTTTATCGCAGGTAAATTCCCCAGTGTAACAAGGAGATAGCTAATGCAGTCAGCATGAGCACACACAGTTCGACATTTAATAGGCACCTTAAATTGAAGTTATTAGCGAGTGTTGGGGAGATTGCCAGTGCTTAGTAATCGTCAGAGCCAAATCTCATGACCTAGATTTGATGGAGGGTTGCTTTGGAAACAAAGACATTTGATTTGCTATTTCTGGTAAATTCCCTTGCCTAGGCTAAATACATCTGAAACATTTAGTGCTGTTAGTGGGGACTACTGATGCCACTTTCATCATGGAAACAATTATATGGCCACTGGATGCCACTGTTGCTCAATCGGAAGCCAAAAAATAAGAATTCCTGCAGCAACATGATATTGGCCGGTTAAAGAGCATTATTACTACTGCTGAGTGTGGGTTTATGCTCTCAAACTGTTTGTCTCGATGAATGCAGTTCCGCTGTATGAGTTGCACCTGCTGAAGAGCAGTTACCTTTTTGGTCTATTTTTTCTTTCTACTGCCCTGTTATAAAAATACTTTTTCTCCTCCTGCTTTGTGTGTTGTAGCTGACAGTCTCCATTACTTACCAGCTAATGTTGCAAAGTAAGACAAAACAAGGTGTCGTGGCCTCAAGCTATTAGAGGGGCCTCTTCATCCTAACAAAGACCCTGAGGTGAAAATACTTTGCATGAACAGTCTCTAGAATATTATTCAGACTCACTAAGCACTGCATTGCAGATTGAGAAACTTACACAGTTTTTCTATTCATAAGGGGACAAATAAATTAAAAATAACTCTGTCGTGTGCCTCTGAAAGGCATTATAAAACTTGTGCATAGTGGAAAAGATAAGGTAAAGTTCAGGAGTAAAACACTGAAGTGATAAATAAACATAAGGTCAGTTTAGGAACAATCGTAATTGCCTCCTATGATGAGATTTGCATAGCAAACACTTCTGATTAATGTACAGTGAAGGCCACAGGAGAGGGAACCCGCCTCAGTGCCTTTGTGGGATCCGTGCTTCCAATCTTGAAGGGACAGTTGTAGCCCAAAGAATTACTCATTGTTTACTGAGAGGCAGAGAGAGTCACAATCCTTATTGAAATATTTGAAATTATTATTTTTATCTTGCTAGCTATGTTGATTTTTTATTATTTTGCAATATGATGCCTTTATACTCTGGCTTTGAGAATTAATACTTTGCTGTCACTGATTTTTGTTGACCTTATAAAGTGCTGTACATGTTTTTATAAGCTCCTGTTAATTAGTAATTTTAAAATTCTTATTTTTATTCTCTTCTCTCATTTAAAAATAAAAGGAGACATAATTATATTCTTTCAAAACCATAAACTTTCCATGGAAGAAGTGTGTGAAAGCAAAAAGGAAGAGGTCATATTTCATTAGAAATATTTGGGATTTTAAAAGTACCAGTATCATTCTAAGCTGGAAAAGAATAGTAATTATTTCAGATAGTGGAAGAAAGTAAAGATCATTATTTTGTAGCAAAAAAGGTGAAATTATGTACACATATATGTAATGTATACCTATATATAGTAGTAGATAACATATATTCGTTTCACAACAAATATTAGAAGATATGGTTATGATTAAATGTAGTCATTTTAAGACATAATTAAATTATCCCTGGAGTCAGTGGTAAATCCTGTCATCGCCTCTTGCTTTTAAACAAAATTCTGTAAGAGTTGTGATACAACAGGCATGGTGACTGCATTCACAATATTCTAAAGAAATATTTGAGAGACAGAAAAAATCCGCAGTAATTATATTTTCAGTATGATGCATAATATCTCTCCCTGGATGCTGAAGATTTCCTACATGGAGTGATAGTAAATGCAGGAAGACAAGTAGTAATTTCATTTGTCTAAAAGTATTCATTTAGCAAAGTCACATTAAGCTGTATGGAGCAGACCTCTTGTACTTTCCCATTCTATCTAATAGACAACAATAAATTATCATGATTGTTTTATTTTCTCCCAGTATTTGATTAGACAAAGAACATTTTTCTCTTAGTATCAGCGTTTTCCTGAAGTGATGGAATGGAAATATGGAGTCAACATGCGTGGGTCAGTGAGGTGAATATTAATAGCTTGCATTGTGGTAATAACTGTCAATATCATTTTCCTGAAAATATGCACAAAATGCTTAAGTTTGTTAATGGCAATACTTTCGGCTGGATAAGCAAATATTACTAACAAGTGTGTATTGGAAAATTGTTTCATTCCACAGTTTACACCAAGTACTTTTAAACTGGTTTATTTTTAACTTACATTAAGCCCATTATGGAAGGTAAAAAATCATCAGTATTGTATAATATTAATACTAGTAATAAAATGCACATTTTAAATACAAGTGTGTATTTAATACAAATAAATGAATGCAATGTTTTAAAATAGACTTAATTTGAGAAATTATTGCTTAAGATTACTTACGTAAATGGTACCAACTATGGACCAAAAATAATTCTTTTTTTTTTTTTTTTGGTACCGGGGATCAAACTCATGACTTCACACTTGCCAGGCAGGCACTTATGCTGCTGAGCTAAATCCCCAGCCCCAAAAAGATTTCTTTAATTTAATCTAGCTTTAGATTTTCTCTTACTAAAATCATTTTTGTGGTGTAAAAATTCCTACCTCAGATTTTAAAAAGTTCCAGTCTGACCTTTGCTTGTCTTAATAAGATGAAATAAGATGCTGCCATTTCTGCACTAAGTACAGTATTACTAGCTGCTAGAATATTGTCTTATATTTGCTATACTAATTTTACACAGTGGAATATTACAAAAATGTTTTTTGTATCAATAATTTTTAAAATTGACAATAATTATACATCCTTGCGGGCTACTGTGTGACATACTGATACATGTTTACGATATGTATGATCAAGTCAGGGCAATGTAGCTCATCCATTACCCTAAAATTGATCATTTCCATGTATTGGAAACAGTCAGGACCCTTTTTCTCTAGCTATTTTAAAATACGTGATAAATTAATGCTAACTCCTCACCCTACTGTGGTAATAGAATACTAGAATTTACGTGTCTGGTTTGACTATATTATTGTATCCAATAACCAAACTTTCTCTCTCCTCTAACCTCACCCTGTCCAGCTTCTAACTAGTACTTTAGTCTAGTGAGATTCACTTATTTACTTTTTTCTGAATTTTTTATTGTATTTTTATGAAGCCTCCATACTGTTTTCCATAATGACTGTACTAATTTGCATTTTCAACAATTTTCATGTAATGTTCCTTTTTCTTCATATTCTTGTCATCTTTTTTTTCTTTTTGTCATCTTAACTAGGGTAAAATGATATCTCATTGGGATTTTGATATAGTTTGATATAATCAGTAACGTTGAGTGCTTTTGCAATACTCCTCTATTGTCTTCACCGAGAAATGTCCATTCATATCATCTGTCTTTTTAAAAAAAGTTTATTATTGTTATTAACTGGTGAGTTCTAATTTATATATTACAGATATTATACCTTTGTCATATACTTTATAAATACTTTTCTCATTCTGTGTAATTTCTTCACTCTATTGTTTCATTTGCTGTAAAGAATCTTTTTAGCATGCTATAATCCCATTTGTCTATCTTTACTTTCCCTTCTGTGCTTTTCAGGTCTTATTTAAAAACAAACAAACAAACAAAACTTTGCTTATACCAATATCCTGAAGTTTTTTCACCGCTGGTTACTTTTAATCACTTTATAGTTTCACATTTTATGTTTAATTATTTAACTTCATTTTAAGTTGATTTTCCTATGTGTTAAGAGACAAGGGTCCATCATGTGGATATCATTTGTCACCATTGGTTGAAGACTGGATATTTCACCAAGGAAAATTGCTGGCACTTATATCAGTAATTTAAATATTCTAGGTTGTATGTTATATTCATGGTTGTATTTCTTAAATGATAATCTAAGACATCCAAAGCAAAAATACACCAGTGTTTGCTTTTTTGATGGCGAGTCAAAGGAGAAATAGTTACCAGCCTATCCATGCACTTCGATATCCCTCCTGAAGAAAATGAGTAGCACCAATAGCCTTTTACTAAGGTCTCCTCATCGAATATGATCAGTTTAACTCTTGATCTTTTATTTTTTATATCAGTTTTTGAGATTAAGTAGTTCAGTCATCTCCTCTTGTGGGTCCTACACTGGTTACTTGCAATATTAAATACTTCAAACATGAAACACTTTCTGAAACACATAACCTGTAAATGTAGAAATTGTGAGTCACTTGCGGCTGGGACTAAGAGGAAAAACTGCCAGGTGTTTTGGGCCTCGTGGTAGAGTTTTTAGAGGTACGGAGAGTCTTGGTAAGGGTAGGTGCCACGGGAACTGGAAAACTAGAGCAGAAGAGGCAGAGAGGGTAACATGGAGAAGTAATTGATCAGGAAATGTGGAAACTGACGATTAAAATGTTGAAAGAAGAGGGCTTGACGTATTTGGGGTCCTTCCTCTATTCTTAAAATCTTTGGCTGAAGCTACAAAGATTCATCCATCCCTGTATAAACCTGAGAAGAAAATGCAGGGTTTCTAAATTATTACTTTAGTTGACTATTTGGCAGGAGTTCAAAAAAATTCTAAGAACTCTTTGTGATTGTACACTGAATAACATCCATATTTGGGTGTATGGCAAATACAATTTTTCTTTTGCAAAATCAGGGTATTAACTATATAACGTGATTAAAGTCTTTGAAGAGTTAAGAATATAGAAGGAAGAAAGAAGAATGTAAGCAGTTTCCTGAAAAAGAAACTAAAAGAATAACTTGATTCAGATTTCAGGCCAAGTATAATCATACTTTCAGTAAGTAACCTCACAGTTTTACTTATTTATAACATGAAGATAGGAAATAAAGAGAGTCATCCCTTTGCTTTCCTTTGGTTTTTAATTGGCAATTTTTGAAGGTTTACTTTCTTTAGGCAGAAGAAAGCCTACATGGAACAGAAAAACCCAGTTTAAGAAAATGTTTTAAGTCAGTTATACAACAAAAGGGTTTCGCTGGAAATTCATTTTTGCGTAACGGTTTTGGAAAAAAGTATTCAGCCCACAGGACTAAAGTTGTTTTGCAGTTTCAATTACAAACCAAAAATGTCCATAAGAAGTTGAGCAGACACTGCTGAATAGATACATAAGTAAATATGTTCAGTCATTCTTCCTTTAGCACTTAAAAAAATTAAGGTTCAATTATGTGCATAGACGGGAAATTAACACTAACCAAAAGCAAAATATTCTTGGAGAGTTCCCTTTCGTATTTTAGGTAATTAACAACGACACTTCATTGGGTAAGATGTATTATGCATTTTAAAATGTTTGAATTTTTAAAGTTTGTCTTTTGGTCTTTTTTAAAGAAAGTATTTGTTTCATTTGGCATATGTAATGAATATATTCATTATGATGTATGCATACACATATATATATAGCACCTTATTCCTCTTTACTTCTCCTTTCCCTGTTCTCCCTCTAATTTCCCCCATTCCCAAATTCTCTTTCTGTCTGCACAAACTCTTATCTCTCCATTGCCTATCATCTTTCTTTATTTTGTACTTCTTGAAATTATATGGAGTTTCTCATATAATGGAAACCATGCAATATTCAACCCTCTGTGTCAAATTTATTTCTCTTAGCATTGTTATTAAATGTCATTAAAATATCAGAGAATTCCAGAACTCAAAGTATTAGTAGAAAAGATTTTTACTTGCTAAGTTAAACAACCAACAACTCCCCCCAGCACTGTGTCTGTCATCTGCTTGATCAACATCTTACTGTAGCTGATTAGCACTTAGCACAATCTCTCCTTTGAGAAGAGTAGAAATACAAAATCTTGAGCACTTCACAGCAATGTAATTAATGAACCTGTTTGGGTATTTTTCAAAATCTGTGGTACTGTCTGAATGTTTGTGCTCCTAAATTCATGTTTTAACTCCTCATCCTCAAAGTCATTGTACTTGGAGATGCAGATTGGAGAGATAATTAGGTCATCGGAATAAAGACCCAAACAACAGGCTCGCTCCCATCATAAGGTGATGCTCCTCCACCATATCAGCACTCAGCAAGAAGGAGCCCATCTGCTTCCCTGAAGAGGAGCCTTCCCAGGAGCAGGAGGAACTTGATTTACCGGCTTCTAGCACTGTAAAAAATAAACTATGCAATTCATGCTATTTGTTTTAACAGCCTGAAATTCGGTGTAGCAGAGATCTATGTTGGGAGGCCAGATGAAGAGGCATGGGGGGTTAGTAGGGGGAGAGAAGAAGAACATGAAAGAATTTGAGGTTACGGGATGCCCTAACTTGGTCTTAGTAGATGAATGGTAAAGCACAGATGCATGAAATCTTACATTTGGATACAACAACCCCTTCACTGAAGGATGAGGAAATGAGTGCTGTAGGTGAACTGAACTGCTTATGAAGAGGGGAAGATGATGACAGCCAGGAGGCAACATTAGAATCATATATGTATTTTAAATGTTTTGGAGAAGTTAATTGAGTTATGACAGAGTTTTATTCCCTTTCTTATTTGATATTTAACTAAAATTTATATTTATGGCCAGTGGCAAAATATCTAAAGCAGTGTGGAAAGCCACAGAAATCAGCTAAACATTGGAGAGAATAATGAGAATCAGGGACAAAGTTAAGCTGTTATTAAAGTTTGAACTCCAAGTCAGTGTGTTCCTTTCCATCACCGGCAGCATTCTGTCATGGATTGTGTCGTGACCTTCCGTGAATTCTGTTATTAATGGAATAAATGAAGTGGGGACAGGGATGTAGGAAAGCAGCAAACACAATGACATCTGTTCGGTTCTGGTTTCAATCAAGGAAAATCAGGAAGGGCAACTGAGGAAAACAGGCCATGACAAGATACTTTCCAAGGGGGCATGGTCCCACTCGAGCTGGAAAGTTCTTCCACCATGTCCCAGTATTTGGAATACAGGTCAAAGAAGGAAACCAAACTAGCTTAAGTAAAAACAAGAGATGTTGAGAGTTAGGTCACAGGCAGAGCATGAATATTCATAGAACTATCTGGGTTTTGATCCTTGCAGTGCCAGCTTCATTCTTCAACACTGAAGTGTGGTCATTCCTGTACAGAAGGATCAACAGGCCAGGTCTGATAATTTAGATCTACCAGTGGAGGACTTAACCCACACTTTCCCTTTCTCAGGGGTGAAAGTCCCAGGGACAGGATTTGTTGGGTGTGACTGTCTCTCACCCAATCAGTGGTGATCCAAGTGTTTTTGTCTAAATTGGCATTTTGAGTGGTCCAGTTTAGAAGCAAGGAATGAAGGTTGTAATGTGTGGCCATATCCAGATCACAAATGTAGAACTCAGGAAAGGGCAGGTTCTAGCAGAGGGTACTCAGTATATAATTCCAGATGTTCATCCTGTGGTTTGCTCAGTAACATGTTGGGTGACTCAGATTTTGTGGGGGAGGCATGCAAGTAATAGTAATACATTTTAGTTAACTCAGCTGATGAAGATGTATTATAAAAATAGATGAGAAAGCGAGGAAGTGGAGAGACCCATCTCAGCCTCTGCCATCCAGGTAGGATTTCTTTCCCTATCAGATTGAACATGTTCCCTTCTTATGATGACTGCTAAATGTGGAGGCATGTAGACATAGGAAGGCCCAGTCTGTGACTCAGGTTATGGCTTCTAGCTTCTCATCCTTCTGACTTGGCAGGAATACCTTGGTAGGTTACCACCTTCCTGTCTACAGCTCTAGGCCTCTTTATTTGAACTAGAATCTGACTAGGTGGACCAGCCTCCACTGGACATAGTGTATTATTATTATTATTATTATTATTATTATTATTATTATTATTTTTGGTGCTTGGATGTAAATTCTTCTTGTAGGTTACTGATCAGATACTCACCTTTGGCCTGACACTGATCATTGTCTCATTCAGTTGGAGCCTGGAGAATGGGGGATCAAGGCAGAATGAACTAAAAGGTAGGAACAAATTCTCTGTGTTGGGTAACTTCACCAGTCGAAACCAGTTAAATTTATGGGCTTCCAGGTGTCTACAAAAATATAGACTATGTGGTTTCTCTAAACCAATAGATATTAATAAAAATCTTTTATTTGATAAGAATTATTCTTCAAAATATAGGTGAAACTCAATAATACTCAGAGTTCCCACCAGAAAGAAGCTGTGAAATTGATGCAAGCCCAAAAATGGTCACAATGGGCACAACTAGAAAATAATTGAAAATATTCATGCCATTTAATGTTTTCCTCAAAACCAAAGCAAAAAACATAGTTCATTTCTTTACTTTTTGTAAAAGGGATTGGCACAAGATACCAACTTTTTATAAAACAGAGACGAATTCTTCCATAAAAATGTTTGTTAATTTATATGGTTATTGCAGGATAAAAGCATAAATTCCAAATGAAGTTTTTTGAGAAGAGGTGTGCCTGAGAGTCATCCTGAAATCTAAAGAAGACAAGACAAAAAGATGAATGAAAGAAAAGAAAACGGGGGCGGGGGTGATAAAGATAGAATTTCCACAGGCTGCAGGCAGGGTTCTGCAGCCCTCAGTGCCATTCTGGACCAGACTCCCTCATGGACTCGGGACTTGTTTCTCCCTGCTCCTGGGCCTGCCAGGAGTGTGCCAAAAGGAAGGCTTCCGGCTTCCGGCCTTCCCTGTTCCTGTGTGTTGACAGCTCCATGGACATTCCTAAAGGACAGGACCATGGAGAAAATACGTGAGAGATGAAGGAAGGGAGAGGTCTCAGATGATGACTGAGGGGCAGGATGGTTTGATTTTTATGTTCCCCAGATACTTTATATTTATACATTTGCTGCTTCCGGAGAAGCCAAACAGAAGAATTCATATAGAGAAGGCCTGTGTAAATAGCAAAACAATAACCTACTATCCTCAGAGGATTGGAGCCCGGGTACATTTTCAGAACTCTGAAAGGGATCTCTAGACTGAGATGACCTGGTTCCAGGACATCTTGATTCACAACAGCGTCTCCCTGGCTCACAATAAACAGGGTGGGGGTGGAGGGGGAGGGGGGTTGAGAAGCATAAGCCTGCAGAGTGAGAAGGCGGCCTGGGGCTTGAAGTTGGTTCCAGGGTACAATCAGCTTGATGCTCTAGGTATGTCCTGACAGGGCCTCCTTAAATTCTTTCACATTCAACGGTTCCAGCTTGAGACAATCTAAAAAGCAAAGGTCCAGGCTCTACCAGTATGGGTCTTTAGGTTGATCCAGTGTCTGTGCCTCTGGAGAGGGTGGGAATGGTGGCAGAAAGGCGTGATTGGGAAGGAGGAATGATCACCCTCTTAGGACTATACTCACCTTGCAAGTATTTTGCCAGTGTGGAGCCCGGGGTGGGGGTGTAAGATTCAGAGAGACCTGCTTGAAGCAGTGTTCACCTCGTGTTCTAGGGGAAGCCCTGTCTGCACTGCTACAGCAGAGAAAAATGTTGCGCACGTGTGTGTGTGTGTGTGTGTGTGTGTGTGCTTCCAGCATCTCTCTGGTGGTGGGTTGTCCAGGGCCAGGTGTCGAGGGCCTCTCTCCCTGCCTGGGCGGAAAGGGAATTTCAATCCCCGGTCTCCGGTGAGCCTTTTAAATCGATCCCCCCTGCTCCCCGCCCCTACCACGCCGCTACCGCTCCCTGACAGGTGTTTTCCCAACTCTGGAAGCCGTGGATTTTGGGGAGTGGCTGAGCCAATGAGATTCCCTTCTTGGGCGCGGGGCGTGGCCAGCCGGGTCAGGGCGGGGGCGGGCTCTGCGCCGCGGAGCCGAGCCTGCAGGTTGCGTGCAGGGCCGTGTTGTTCCCACCCCCGCACCCCCCAGTCCCGGGTCCCCGAGTCTTATTAATTTCTCCGTGGGGCTGCAGCTGGATACCGCGGAGCGTTGGAAATGACGCTCGGAGCTTTAATTACCGCAGCCGCTGGACAAGTGTGAGCAAAGCTGACAGGAGAAAGGACAGGCTCGGGTGGGGAGCAGCCAGCGGCTCTCCCTCGGCGCCCCCCTTCGCTCTGGATTTGGACTGGAGGTGCAGGAAACTGCGAGCGGAGCCCGACACAGCCCGGCTCGGGGGGAGAGGCCGGAAACATACCGCCTCTTTGCAATCAACTTTTTTGGGAAGCCTTTCCCCCTCTCTTTTATTGTTGAACAACCAGTGAAAGAGACAGAGAGAGCGAGAAAGTGAGGGGAGCGAAGACGCCAAGGCTCGCCCGGGAAATAGCTGCACAGTCCGGCGCGGCGCCGGGGCGCAGACGCTCGCGCGCACCTCGCGCGGCTGCCACCATCTCCTCCCCGGGACCCCGAACTCCGGACCCCCGGCCCGAGCCCCGCGGGCGCCCCGAGAGCCCGTGCTCCGCGCGCTGCCACGCGCACCCGGCTGGGGACCCTCCGCGCGCCCGCAGGGGGCTATGCCATTTGGACATGTAACTGTCAGCACGGGATCCGAGCCCTGCGAAAAATGAAGCTGGCGACGGGACTGTGGGGCTGGCTGAGCCTCCTCGTGGCGGCGGGGACTGTCCGGCTCGGCGCGTCTCAGTCAGGTGGGTCCCGCCGTGGAAGTCGCTGCCGCGCGCGTGGGGCCTCGTTGGCGCCCGCGCGCGCCTCCTGCCTGGGCTCCGCGTCGTCCCTCGCTCCCGCCTCCCCAAACTTGCCCTGGATGTGTGTTGTTTTTCGTGAAAAATGACTCCGCGCCGCTGTCCCCCGCTTATTTTGCGCCCCCCTTTTTTACACGCCTTCTTTCTTTCTGGCGCGTTTTCCGTGAGCCCGAGCCATATCCCTGCTGGTCGCGCCTGTTGTTTGGGACAGGGGACCCCCCCCCCCAACGCTCGGGCGGAGGAGACGCTGCTCCCGCTGTCTGGGCACCCCGAGAAGCGCGCACCCCTGGGGCTTTGGTGAAACTGGGGTGTCTGGGCCGCCGCGCGCCCGGCCTCCTCGAGCCAGCGCGGCGTGGGGCGCCGAGCCCGAGAGCGCGCGGCTCTGCACCTGCGGGTGCGCGGGTCGCTCGCTGCGCAGCCCCAGCCGAGCAGCTGAGGCGGGCGCGCCTCGGCCCGGGCCCGCAGCGCGGGGCCTCCTCGGCTGGCGTCACGGAGCTCCAGCCCGCTGCGCTCCAGGGACACATTGCGCCTGTCTGAGTTCTTAGGGGAAGGGAAAAAAAAATAAGCTTGGCACACTCGAACCAGGCGCCGGCCTTCCCGTCGGTTGCTGCGCTTGCCTCGGGGAAGAGTTCTTCCTGGAGTTCAACTCGCTATTGGCCGCAGTCCCTCCAACTTCTGTGTTTACTGCGCGGCCGGGTCGCGCGAACTGATTGAACCCGAGGCGGGCGCGGTAGCGGTGGCGCTCGGTGCGCTGCCTCTGGGTGTTGCAGAGCGGTGCCCCGGGTATCGGGACAGGCCGGGGGGCGGGGTAGGGGCTGCAGGGACGCAGCAGCGGGCCGGGCCGGGCCGGGGATAGCACCTGCGGGGCCAGGGGGCTCAAAGTTTTTGACGCTTTTCGGGTTTCCTGGGGGATCAGAGTGGGACAGGAAAGAACAGAGGAGAACCCGGGTCTGGCGCGGCCAAAGGGAGCCTTTTGGAGAGCCGAGGAGATTTCCGGAGCCATCCGGGATTGGTGGCAGGAGCGTGGGAGGCAGCGTGAGGAGATCAAGTCCCCGGGAGGGCAGCTAGGGAGAGCTCCGGGCCCCCAAAGGGTGTCCTTATGACCTCACCCAAAAAACTGCTAACAGCGCTCTGTAGTTTTCCTGCTCCGCCCCCGCGCCTCCCCCTCCCTGCCGGGTAAATAACAAGTCGCTACCATCCAGCCTTGCAGAATGACCTTCCAGCGGCACATGTGCGCCATTTGTGCGGGCCTTTTGCGCCCTCCCGGTGACTCCGAAATTCTCCACGCATGCCAGGTCCCGCACCCCAGCCACCCGCCGGAATCGCGCCCGCACCGACGGGAGATTCCAGGCGGCCTCTTAGGTGCATCCTGTTTATCTGCCTCCCCACTCCGAGTCCCTTCCTATTTCCCCGCCATGGGATGTGTGTACACACGGACCCCCTTGAAAGCAGGCGCGACTGCCCTGCAGGCTTAGGCGCGAGGAATTTCCACCCGGCGACCTCCTGGGGGTGTCCGGTTCTGCCTCGGCCGCTGGGGGATCCCCCGCTCCGAGTCCGCAGCAATCCAGTCTTCCCTGTGCGGCTCCCGGTTTTGAGCTATGCCGAAAAGCCCTTTTCAGAATTTCTGCGAGGAATGGAATCCAAATTAGTTCTGCAGCTGTCCTCGTCCCCGTCTCGGGCGGCACTGGCTCGCGCCCTCCGCGTTTCCCTGGCGAAGCGTCGGACCCACAGGCAAGCGCACGGAGAGCGCGAGGATTAGCGTGCCATTGTTGTGCCGAGTGTGACTCTGTACTTGAAATTCTGGGGGCACAAAAGCGAGCCTCGCTCGTGTAGCACACAAAGTGACCTAGATAAAAGGGCCGCACAAAGAAAAGCTCTCGGGTGCATCCCGGTATAATTGCAACACGCATTCTAAAGGTGATCCATTGGAAACTAAATGCCCTGGGGACATTTTTTTGCCCCCCATCCGCTTCCACCGCATCTGGCAGGGAAACTTCTGCTGGTTTTGAATGTAAACCAGTAAAAACAAGACACCGTCTGGGGTGTGCGTGAGGCTCTGCGTGTTTGTGGGTGGCTGTCTGTTCCCCAGTAAATACATACCGCGCGTCTCCTCTCTCCACAGTTAGCAGTCAGTAGCAGTTCGGAGGAGTTTGTTTTGGTCCAAATGAGAAATTAAGTGCGGATAAGTAAACTAAGCTGCCAGAGGGCGACAAGATGTTGAGTGAATTGCTTTTAGATGAAACAAATTAAGGAAACGAGGGAAGACAATCTGCTTCTCGCATTATTAGACACGCTTGGAGTTCAGGGGAAAGTGGCATATTTTTGAAATGCTAATTTCTTAAGCAGAAGGAATGCACCTTATTTACTGCTTTATGCAAGCAGAGTAAAAATATAGGGCCAGGGATTCTGTTTGATAGATCTTTAAGATACTAGAAAAATTAACGTAAGAGAGATTTTTTTTTTTATTGGCTTGGCAAAAATCAGTCACGGAGAGAATTATTTAGTAATTCTAAAGTACTTCGTCTCATTCCCAGTAATTCATTTTATACGGACATATTACAATCAAAGGCCTTTTAAGTGCCAATGATAAAACCTTTGCTTATTTGAAGGAATAATTCTAAAGTCTCTCTCTGTCTTCCTCGTATGATGGGGAATTATCAATACAACCTTTGCATTGAAATAAGGTATGCAGTAATATTGAAGTGGCACCCTTCCAGAGGTTGATATATATGTGAGCACGGTCATTGGCAGCTTCTCTGCAAAACGTTTAGTCCTTTTCATTTTATCAATATACATACAGCCCGTCTTTCCCATGTATTTAGATTATACCATTATCCCTCCAAACTTAGAGTTCTTTGACATTTGAGGGAAAAAATGTTACTCAAACTTAGTTCAGTGGCAAAAAGATGTTAAATGTATTTTTCAAAGAAGCATTGGTTCTCTTTTTACATGTTTACTGTAAGCACATCCATGGGTGCAGTTTCTTCTTTGTTCTTTTAGTTTTGAAATTCTTATATATGAGATTCTTGTATATATATTATTGTATATGTATTAAGAGAGCTTTTTAGAAGGCACTTTTCAACAGTATCTTTAAGCAAATTAATTGCTACTGTTATAGCTGCAAATTACTTGAAATACTATAACTTTTGCATTGGTTTGATGAGAAGGAGTAATTTTGGCAATGTCGAGAGTCATTTTTTCTCTTAAACTGAATCCTTTTATTTTAATCATGCATGTATAGCAAGTCAAAAAATTTTTTTTGAAATCAAGACATTTACCACTTCATATATATTTTCATTTAGTCCCTGGAAATTTGTCTTAATTAGGAAATTACATTAGAATATTTACTAGTGCATGGAAGATTTATGTATTTTTATTCTAACTTAAACACAGTAAGTTTGCACTGACTGATCTTTAGAGTTTGCATTCATCTGACAGAAAATCATGTTGCCCTTTCACAGTGGATTCAAATATTTAGTATTCATGAGCTGTCATTCGTTTGTTTCTTAAATAGAAGTCCTATTTATCATCTGTCTTATGCACGCACCCTTTCCATTGCTTTAGGTTCTTTACATCTCACTAGTTATTGAGTGTATACACCTGTGAACACATATTTTCCTTCTACTGCTAAGCATACTCGTTGTTTTGCGTGTGTCTCCAGCAGCCTGCCACTCAGCCACTGCAGGAGCCCTCTGAGCCAGCTCTCATTCCTTCTTTCTGATAAACCTGATATGGCTGGTTGGCTGAACAATCGCAAGCCATTCCATTGCTCAGATTTATTCCTGAAAGAAAATAAAACAGCATCGATCCAAGATCATCAGCACATCTCCAACCCTGACTCCAAGACCGCATCTTTCCTCAGAGAAGTCCCTCTGTGCCTTTCTCTCTCTATCTCCTCTTTTCACCAAGGAAAGAAAATGGGCTATTGCCACTTAAAAGACACCAGAGTTGCAAGCAGTTGTGCCCTGAGTTTCCGCTGAAGTCTGAGAGCCATCTTGAGATTAATGGTTGTGGGAGGTGCATATCTTACACAATACAAATTGAGTTAGGGTGTCTGAGATGCTTTAAAGTGATATCACGTTTTAGCTTTTGCCAAATAAGTTACTAAGAAAGGTTAACATGTACTTTAAAAACAGCACTGAGTTTTGCTTTTTAATGTTCCCCTACTGTTGTGTGTTCGTATATGATCTGTAAATGCCTAAACCACAAATGAAGCAAATGATCACAAAGGGCATTCTGTTACCTGCAAACTTGTTGGCATTTGCTCTGTTTAGTTTCATCCTTTTGAGAGATACTGCTTTATAAACTGTTAATATTTATATTGAAATTATACCTGTGCAGTTCCACAGCTGTTTTATAAAAATTGTCAAGCATATTCCACTATTATCTTTTACAGTGATCTGCTGAATATACTCTGCAGGCTAGAAGTTAATCGTATTACCAACTTTTCTTTGGGACATAGCATTTTAGGGATGTTCTAGTAAATTAACATTTCACCATATGGAACTAAATCGCATCTTTTGTCTAACACTTAAATGTTGTAAATATTGAGCAGTTGGAATAAAATTGTACTTTTTGTGATTTTTAGTATGGTGATTGAAATTTACGATTTATAATGGAAAATTGTGATTTTCCATTTATTCATTTAGGATAGAACAATCCTAGATCAAAGTTTCTTATAATGATAGCTCTTTTAAATACTTCAAAAGAGCTCTTTCCACCATATTTTGTGGGCAAGTGCAACACAGTCATAGCCATGTGGTTTAAGTCAGGATTTCTACACTCTGTGGACAGTTCTTCCAATCCCTTCCTAATACCTTGAGCAACTTACGCTTTGTGATTTGGCTTGGCTGTCTGGGAGTAAAATACATGTATACTATTTTTCCACTGGTATACACTAGTTTTGTGAAAAAAAAATGACTTTAAAGCCTTTTGTTACTGAGATATACTCAAACAACAAGTCAGTATTTCTTGTACATGAGATTTAAATTGTACATGTAATTCAAATGGGCACATATGTTAATGAACATCATACAAACTGTATAGAAGGTCATATGTGGAAAAATAAGGCCCTTGTTGACCATATAACGTGTATTTGAAGGCAATTTCTAAAACTGCTTTTCAGAATTGTTCTTTAGATTTCATTGTATTTATATTTTTCTGAGTTAGTAATTTTGACATGTTTTACTAAATAAGGTGGCCTACTGTGCAAAACATGCTTCAATAAGAAAGCATGGAAGCTACTTTCTTGTCTTGGCCTAATACTTCAAGTACTTTGTAGTTTGAGAAAAGACAGCAGCTGAATCACTTTTGCGCTCTAGCGCTGAATGAAGTCTGTGGGGGGGGCTCATTTTAATTAATTGTCTTAGAGTGTGGAGATTGTTTCCCACTTACTTTTTAAAAAGTGATTGCTCTACCGGATCATTGTTTTGCACAACTCCAGGGGGCAGCACCGCACAGACTTTGGTAGGAACTGTGCTTGCTCACACCAGGCAGGAAGCTGCAGCCCTGCTGCTCTGCCACCCAGAGATTAAAGGGCCAGAAAAGGTCAGCTGCTTTGGGTTCTGGTACAGCCACCTGCTGTGTGATCTTGGGTTCCACTCCTTGCCTCTGTGATTTAATTTATTCAGTTCTGCTCATATAATTAAAAGTGACATCCAAACTATTAACAGTTTCAATATTTTAATGGTTTACTTAGAAAAAGGATGTTTAGATGTGTAAGAAAAAATCCATTTTAATTTTTTTTTTAGTAGGTGGCCCTCTCTTTTTTCCCCCCAGTGAATTCATATGTGAAGTCCAGGTTATCAAGAGCAGTTTTTTTGGTCTCCTTTGGTAGAAAGAGTGCGGCTGTTGTTAAAGCTGCAGTGAGAGGACAGCTCAGTGGCCTCCCCAAGTTGGGACCTTCGAGGTTTTTCCATTTTCCTTCTCTTCTGATTCCTCCGTGGTCTGTTACAGATGCCTAGCGCTGTCTAGAAGCTGTGCTTCCAGCCCAGGGTCCTTCAGTTTTTAACTGAAGAAAGTAGAAGCACAGCAAAGGCGGGTGATGCAGGTTAGCAGTGCCCCCGATACTGTGTAGACTACACAAAAGTAGTTGAAAAGCGATGCCACGCTTTTAAAAATGAATGAAGAAGTAAAAGATTGTTATTTTAAGAGAGGGTTGCAGAAATCAAAGTAGCTTGGATCTAATTATTATGTTATATGATTCTTTTCAAAAAGGAGACTGACAGCTCATCATTTTCAGTTTATATTTAGGAAATAATCACTGATTGAATGTATAACATGGCACAGGAAGATTCAAGAACTGAAGCACCGTAAGACCCAGAATACTGGAGGTAGAGGTTTGGCCCAAAAGGTGTAAGAAGCAGCCATATCAGTAACTGTATAGAACAGGTTTCTTTTACCCGGGAATTTGTAAGGATGACTACCAAGTAGAGAACGATGAATTTTCCATCCCTTAATAAATAATTTGCATACATAAATAAAATGGATTTAAAGCATGAGTGATGAGTTCCCCATTGCCAGTTAAACAGTGGAAACCTTTAACCAGCAAATAAATCTAAGGGAATACTTTGGATTTGTCAGTGTCTATCCCTGCACCCAAGATGTTTTTTGTGTGTTTTTGTTTTTACTGTTTCCACTGTCACTCTTGGGTCCTCTTACTTCTTCAGGCCTCTGCCAAGACACAGCTGTATTCTTTGAAGAGGTACCGAAGCAAAACTTTACATGTTAAGATTTTGTGAATTTACTTCTATGTCACATTTCTTCTCACTAGTGGGCTTCTGCAAGATGCTGTCTCTGGGTTTTGTGTTTTCGTGGGGTATTGATCTAACCTTAACTCTTCCCTGGTCATACCTGAATTCCTTCAAGCTCCTGAGCCTTCTTGGGCATGATCAACATTCTTAGGGGCCTGAGTGACAGAAGAGAGATTTGGAACTTGTTTCAGCAGACTGAGTCACTCCCTGTTACGAATTAGAAATGAAAAAGAAGCCTCCCCCCCCCCCAGATTAACACAGACACCATGAACCTTCCTGTGGAACATCATTAGACCTCTCCCTGGAGGAGTCACTCAGGATCATTCTTCTTAATCACATTATTATTTCCAATATTATAAGATTTACTGAAGTATACTATACCAGGTTATGCAAGACTCAGTTTTTAAATCTGTAAAGTTAAAGAGAAACCAAGGTGTATGAAGATAACACACTTTTTGAAACATAGTTCAAGGGTGTTTAGCAGGAAGAAAATGAATGATACAGTAACCATTCATTTATTTTACGAAAAGATTAGACTTGTAAGCAGTTTCACCTACTACGTCTTTACTGTTTTTCTGACCTTCACTTATGTCTGCTCCCATGTGCATCTAATACAAGTGGATATCCAAGTGCTAAGCCTTCAGGATACAATAGGGATCATAAACCTGCCTTCAGAAAAATCCATCTGGTATTCTATCTTCTGCTGAGTATAGCTCATGGCTGGTTCCGACTGGAAAATAATGGCAACAGTGTCTCCAGATAGCTGATGTGGCTGTAGCCTGAGCCATAACTTGGACAGTCCTCTGTTTGGAATGGGCCCACGTCACTCACAGGGGTGTGCCTAATAGAGGTCAGAGACAGCAGTGACTGTTTTGCTCCAAGCAAACTCACCTTTTATTAAAATGTTTTTTTGTCATTATTTGCTCTTTGCCCCATAGGCTTAAAGAATGAGTTTCTTTCTATGGTGACCTGTGAAAACCAAATAAAAATAAAAGAAAATTTCTTTTATAAAAGAAATATACTTTCACTTCTTAGGAATTCCTATTTTCTGGTTTTTTTTTTCTGCAACTAAGCAATATAAAAACTTTGTTTTTTAAGGAAAATTGACTGGATAGCTTATTAAGATATACTTATGTGGTTTTTTTCTTTGTTTTTTAAAATAAAAACTAAGTAGTCCTTATAATCCTCAGTGCAAAGTTACCACAAGATCCTCTTTGCTGGTCTTTGTTTCATGCCTTCTTGCCTCTAAAACTTCCTTTTTCTCACTGCCAGATGACTATTCCCATTATAATGTATCTTACCTCAATTCTTATTCTGAAATATCCAGTGGATCCCATGGGAAAGTTTAAAACCTGCTAAAAGAGTCTTCAATTACCTTTTGAATCCTGCTTTAGACATTCTTTAGATGTAGTCTAAGAATCAGGTTGACTTGCTGAGTGTCCACGATTTTCTTTGCTTAATTGTTTTATTTTGCTGATTCACTTACCCTGAAATTGAAGGTTACTTTCTGCCTATGCCAAACTTTGAATCTTTTAAAGTCTAAATTAAATTATATCTCATTACTATCATCTTTCACTGACTGCCCTAACTTACAACTTTTATCAGTATCACTTATTTAATCCCAGTCATTCATACCTAGTTTTCAAATGCAAGATTTTTTATCCCCTGTGCAGACAAATGTGGTACCAAATACATGGTAAGCATTTTAAAAATGTTTTTTAATGAAAGAATAACATACATTTGCTGGAACAATTTTAAGCTCATTCATGAATTGTTATTATTATTAATTAAACCATATAGTATGCAAAGTAAGCTGTTCTGAAAACATAATTACAGAATTCTTAATAATAGATATTAGGCATGTTTGCCCTGGGGATTTCCTTGGTTGCTTTCTCCAGCTTCCTAGGGTATTTCTTCAAGTGCAGTGTTTCCAAGACTATAGCATTTATTCCAATTCCCATTTTTAGACCCTATTCATAATGTAGTACAAAGTATTTCTGCTAACTTTATTTTTGGCAAGCTAAATAAGTGTGCATATCATTCTTAAACATGTAACTATTTTTATGTTATATGGTCTTTATGTTGCTATTTCCTACCCAGCACTTTAAAATTGTAATCGGTTTAAGCAATAAGCATGTACTGACCTCTTTCTCGGGACCATATTAGGAAGTAAGGTATAGATAGAAAAAGATTAACTTTTAGAGAAGGCTAGATAAGACCAGTGAAACTCAACCTAAAAAATAAATTGTTAAAAGATTTTGCAGAGTCCTGGAATGAATATTTTCCTTCAGAGAAATACTGATAACTATTTTATAAAAATAGAAAAATTCCAGGCAGAATTTAGCATTTCTTTTCCTTGATACGTGTGATAATACAACTTTCGTTGTAACTATTCGTTGTAATAATATTTCGTTGTAATATTTTAGCATCTTAAAATAGATGACTACACGTCTGCTTAACTTTAAGAAAGAATCGGGTGAAGGCACTATTTGCAGCATAGCGCAACGCGAGGTGATGGGAATTCTCCGTACTGCTCTTTTAGATGATTCATTCTGCATTCTAAAAATTGATGAAGTGACTGTAGTATTTATAGAGTCAGATTTCCAGACAGTTTTTCCTCAGGTTACCAAAATTTAAGAAACTGTCCACCTTCCTAGGCCACTAGGGTGCACTGCTTGTATCTTCATTTATAATATCATAAAAGAGTTAAGGTCACTTCCCACATGGACTCCTGGAGTGAAACTATTAATGAGAGAATTGGGCATGGTGGCATGAGCGTCTTTGAGGTCCTTTTAGAACTTGTTTTTTCTTTACCAATCATTGAAAAGGAAGATTGGGTCAGGGACTGTTCTTCCTCCTTTGTAGAAGAGGAATAAAAGTGTAAGAGAGTATGGAAGGGTGATGCCTGCCTGGCCCCTTCATCTGGGAGTTATTTAGGTCCACCTTGGCCCGAGAGCCAGTTGGCTTTGTCTTCTACTAATCGGCCACTTGTGTGCTTCCTCACAGTGAGCAGCACGTGGCGCAGAGTTCTGCGCTGCACCTGCCCGCCGTGCAGGGAGGGACGCTGGGCGCGCCAGACCCTCCGGCTGTGGTGTCAGCCACGTAGCCAGAGGGAGAAGCTCGTCTAATAAGTCTGTCATGGGCCAAGGAGTCCCAGGAGTGCAGGCTGCACCGTGGTTTTGCTCCTCTTGCCTCACGCTTACGCTTCACGCATCGTCCTTCGCGCTGTGTGTGTGTGAAGGACGCAGTCTCTTTGGCATGGTCTGGAGGAAACTTCAAAACCGGGACACACGCAAGAGTTTACAACCTGCCTTTGTACAGTTTGGGGAAGATCTTTAAAAACTTTATTGAAATAGGTGTAAAAACCAGGACCAGGGACTGGAAAAGCATAGAGGATCGGAGCTCTGAAGTTGAACCTTCTTTAAAAACTTTACGGTCCACATGTCTGCGCATTCTGTAAAGTAATGCTTTCTTATAGTTTAACAAATTCTGGGTGTCACTTTATGATTTTTGGTGTTCTTTTCTTATTCTGCAACATGTAGTTAGTGTCCATTATCAGTGCACAAAAATGCATGGCTTCAAGAAGAAAATTATTTGGCACAAAAGTGCAGTATACAGTAATAGAGTGTTTTATGAAATAATGTATCATATATGGATTACTTTTCAGAATAATTTCTCCCAAAATACAAATATTCCTAATCTACGCACATATGTGTTTTTGAAATTTTAAAAATAGACTATATACTACTTGCTGTCTGTATGCAATTCTGTAGTTCATAAGGGTTGGGTATTATTTAAATGAATTGTACAAGTTCTAGTTTAACAGCTGTATTATGAGGTCTTCCTCCTTAAAAGTTAGCTTGCTGGATTTTTAATCACTTGTTATTTAGTGTGGCTAACAGTCTGTCTTTCACTTTTACCTTCTGGCTAAGTTAAATGTGACCATTTTAGCTACAATCCACATTATTGCAAGCAATGAATAAAACAGTGCACCTACATTAAAATCAGTAGTCAGAGAACATAGATCTGTGGTGTTATTTTTAACTAACATTATTAAGAAGCAATAAAGGATTAGTATATATGGTCAGACTTTTACTGTGTAAAATGTCAGCTAAAGAGTTAGTACTTCTCAGTTGTTAACTTCAAATTTACCATGGTCCCTAGCAAAATAGTGAAACCTCGAATAATGTACTTGGAATTAATGGAAATGTGCAGTGATTTGTATTCACATATAATTCTTTAGTGGTGTTTTTCTTTTCTTTTAAGTACAGGATGAAAACTGAAAGTATAAAAGCTTTGAAATTAATCAAAATAGGCAAAACGTTTTATGCTACTTTTGGGGAAAGAGGCAGTCGTTATTTCTGCTAAGCTAAGACTATTGCTTGTGGCCAGAATTAGCCCACCATGAGCCAAAGAAGGAGGTAAGACAAATAGAGTGGTACGCAGCTCATTTTGTTTGGCAAATTTAGATCTAACACATGGTATTTTGCTCCTTAAAAACTGATTCAGTCATTGTTTGAAAGGCACAGATGAAGTTTGTCTCCACAGTTTAACAGCTTTTACTCAGTATTTATAGGCTGCATAGAAATAAATTTCTCTTAAGTATCATATTTCTCACTGGCAGGATGAGTACTGTGAAAGTAGATTTATCAATGAGAAAAGAAAAAGAAAACAGAAAGCATTTCAGTTGTCCCAGGTCTGCAGAAATAAAATGTGTCAAAACATCTAAACTGCCTTTGTTTCATGGGTATGGATAGTGAGCTTTTTGGTATTTGAGGGTTTTCATCACTTGTAGTGAGTCAGAAATCCCGTCACTCTCTGATAATGTTGTGATTTGAACCTGGTAGATAGTTAAATTCGTTGTCAGACTGGTCATTCATCTGGCATATGAGTCATCAGGATTTAATCCTCTGCAATTATTAAGAAGTCATGTAAAATTGCACAACAAACTCACAAATCTTAGTTCTCCCCAAAGTGCCCCCATCCAACAAATAAACTGCAATAAGCTTTTTAAATGAGGCTAACTAGTGTCAGAAAATGGCCACAAAACTTGGAAACTTGAAGAAACTTGGATTCTAGAAAAATTTGGGGTTTTGCAAATAATATTCACATTTTGAAATATCTCAAGATGTGATCAAAATCGTCTTTTAGCACAGGGATTTATAGGCTGTCCAAAGGACTGCAAGTGTGATTTTTATGTCTGCTAGACCTTTATCTTGGCTCAAAACTACATTCTCCACAATCAAGCGCACAGTAAAGAATAATTCTCATATTCATGAATTGTTCATCTCATCATCTTGCCAGTGGTTATTTCAAGGTTAATTTTTTTAAAGTAGCTTCTCTCTTGATTGTCTGTAGTAATTGTGGTGTGTATGTGCTGATACAGTATGCGAAAGGAGGTTTTACACTGGGCGATGTCCTATTTCATACCGAGTCAAGTTCAAATGCTTAGCAATGATTTCTACTCAAATATTTAAAAGATAATTTTATTTATTACTTCTACAGGGAACATACAGAATTTTGTTTGATGTTTTCAAAATCCCATAAAACCTTGTAAAGGGTGCAATGAACAAAGTATATTCTATCGCCAGGACATTTGTTTCTTACAGTTTCACTGACTGTTAAGTTTTACTGGGATATATTCTGATCTAACTGGATTTCTTAGGCACCTTTCCTGTAATCCTGTCCTCAGACTTGCCATGATCACAAAGCTCAAGAGCTAACTAATGTTGTAAAGGGAATCAGTGAACCTCTAGGTCTCCCCTCTGCCACATACTATGGTATATTCTAACGTTCCTTTGCCATTCGTTACTATCTTGAACATTACCCTTAACATGTAATAAAACTTTTGCCGTTAATGTTTTGAAGTAGTATAACTCTAGTGTCCTATTTACTGCGATGCTGTTATTAGCTAGTTGGGAGAATGCATGCATCTAAGTTAAGCATATCACAGCACAGAAGCTTATTTTATATGACTTGAAGGTGGAAAGGCATGACTTTAAGGTGGTAGGCGGGACATCACTGATCAACAAATTGAAAATCACATGAGTAAATCAAAGGACCCAAGTAGCTTGTTCACCAAGGGCTGCTGGGAGAGCATGGTGTTGTGAAAACCATCACAGAATCAAAGGAAAGAGACTCATGGTAACATCTTTATCACTTAACATGTGGATCAGGACAAGTCCACCTGAGCTGCCAATGTGACATCAACAAAAGACCATCAAACAATTTGAGGAGGCGGCTGCAGAGATGGGGAAGGGTTTTTTCAAGCATGCCTGGGTCTTGGCTAAACTGAAAGCTGAGCCTGGCATCACCATTGACAGACACCTCCCTGTGGATATTTGAGACCAGCAAGTATTACGTGACTTCCCTTGATGCCTCAGGACACAGAAACTTTGTAAAAAACATGATTACAGGCACACTTTACGATCACTGTGCTGTCTGGATTGTTGCTGTGGTGTTGGTGAATTTTAAGCCGGTGTCTTCAGGAAAGGGCAGACCCCTGAGCTTGCCCTTCTGGTTTACACAGTGGGTGTGAAACAACTAATTATTGGTGTTAAAATGGATTCCACTGAGCCACCCTACATCCAGGAGATATAGGAAAAAATGGCAGCCACCTAATGTCAGCACCTCCATTAAGCAAATCGGCTACAACCTTGACATCATAGCTTTCATGCAAGAGCCGAGTGCTGATATGCCTTGTGGGTCAAAGGATGGAACGGCACTTGGAAACATGGCAGTGTCGCTGGAACCACACCTCTTGAAGCTTTGGATTGTATCTTATTACCCACTCGCCCACAGATAAGCCTTTGCATCTGGCCCTCTAGGATGTCACAGAAATTGGTGATCTTGGTGCTGTCGGTGTGGGCTCAGTGGAGACTGGGGTTCTGAAAACTGACATGGTGGTTCTCTTTGCTCTAGTCAGTGTTGCAACTGAAGCAGTCTGTTCAGCAAAATGTATGCTGAACGTTTGAATGGAGCTCTGCCTGGTAACTGTGTGGGCTTCAATGTCAAGAACATGTCTGCCAAGGATTTGTTGTAGCAGTATTACTGATGACAGCAAAAATGACCCATCAGAGGAGGACGCTGGTTTCACTGCTCAGGTGATTCTCCTGGACCACCGAGCCAAATCAGTGCTGACTGTGGGATCCTCTATTGGAACAGCTCACATTGCTTGCAAGATTGTTGAGCTGAAAGAAAAGACTGGTCGCCCATCTGCTAAGAAGCTGGAAGCAAGGCCTGTAGTCTTGAAATCTGGTGGTGCTGCCTTCACTGATAGAGTTCCAGGCAAGGCCATGTGTGTCGAGAGCGTCTCTGACTGTCCTCCTCTGGCTTGCTTTGCTGTTTGTGATATGAGACAGACAGTTGCTGTGGGTGTCATCAAAGCAGTGGATAAGAAGGCTGCTGGAGTTGGCAAGGTCTCCAAATCTGCTCAGAAGGCTAAGTGAATGTTATCCCTAACACCTGCTACCCGAGTCGTAATCAGTGGCAGAAGACTGGTCTTAGAAATGTTTCTCTCAATTAAAATAGTAAAAAACTGGTTAATGACAATACTGCATCATAAAACCTTCAGAAGATAATGTTTTGTGGAGTGTGTGTGTATGTGTGTTGAGACAGTTTTAAATTGTTAGTTTTCAAAGCCAACAGTTTTTAATGGAAATAATTTGAACCAAAATCTGTCACAAAATTTTGAGACCCATTAAAGTTTAATGAGGAAAAAAGACCCAAATAAAGCAAATGCTATAAAAATGGGTGTGGATATGTCATTTATGTCCATTTGTTGGGTGGCTAAATAATCATAGTAAGTTGAATTGGTGATATACATTTATGTGCTAATCTCTATATTACATGCCCATATTAATCAGAACGAAGAGTTATCTGGCCAAATATTAGCTGTTACAGGTTATGTATATTAGAGATGAGATGCTTCCTTGGGGGCCTAACCCCTATTCTTTATTTATGATGGATAAGGAAAATTTAAACCTTTTAGAGCTCCAGTTTAAAACTTTATCCAAAAGCAAATTTTGCTATTGTAAAAATTGTAAGTAATGTATCAGTTTGATTATTTTTTTCAGTAACATATTTGGACATGTACTTTTTAAAAATGTTGTCTGTTACAGCTGAATCATGACATTGTCTCCTTTGAAGGATGATTAAAGAAGGAAGGACATGCAGGCATGGAAAGGGAGTCTTGGGAAGGGGACATGGTAACTGTCTCTAATAGTTGAAGGCTGTTACATATAAGAGCGATTAGCACTTCTCTGGGTAGCCTTGGAGAACAGAAACATTAACAGCTGTTTGAAATTGTGAGGCGTCAGATTTCAGTTGAACACCATAAAGGACTTTCTCATAGTTAGAGCCTCGCAGAGCCAGAACGGTTTGTCTCAGGAGATAGTGAGTTCCTTCGTGTGTGGGGCAGTAACTGTGATCTAACCTCTTCTGTGATGACAAGGAATGAATGAAGCAGCTGAGGAACAACTGGTCAGGAGTAGTGTGGGGTTTGAGCCCACGAATTCTGAGGGCCGTTCTGGCCCCTACCCTGAAGACCACACACACACGCAACTCAAATTCTAAGTCCTCATGTCTTAATGGATGCCCACCCATTAACTGCTTAGCATGTTATCTGCCTTGCATAGATCGGTGGATTTGTGAAGCATTTTAAACGGTTGTTTTTCTTAAATATCAAATGTTTGTTCCATATTTTTGACACTTTCTATATTAGACATTCACATCTCTAATTCAGTATACTATCACCAAAAATCATTCTCATTTTAAGACACAGAATAGAAGCATACAAATTTTAAAGCGTATATACTTTGATGTGTGCTTGGTTGACACCAAGTATTTATGTTGGATGTAATAAGCAGAATAGTCCTGTTGATTAGCGCTTTCTCCGAGTTTGTAGATCCTCTTTCTTGTCTCACCTCTCTGTAGACTATTCTAAGATCTTACCCTCTGTGGAGCTCAGATCCTTTCTGCTTGCTATTTCTCCTGCCTGTTAGATACCTCTCCTTGGATATACCAGTGTCTATCTTCAACTCAGGATCTTTAGAATTTTACTCTGTTTTCACAATGTAATGTGCTTTATTTATTTTATTACCTTAATTGGTGTAAACTTCTATAAACAGTAGATTAACTCTTACATTTGTAGGAAGCCAAGAAATCATGTTTAATATGTAATAGAAACCAATTATGTCAAGAGCTATGCAAGATGGTCTCTGGTATCTCACTAGACATTAATGTGCACACCACTGTCCTCGTTTTACTGACGAACAAGCTTAGAGTACAGAACATGCCAGATGGTGTACACCTGTGCCAGTGCTCAGCACTGCCCACTCTTCTAATAATTTCCCATGGTCCAAATACCAATATTTTATATAGGAAAAGAAACTAAAATCACAAAGGAGGATGGATATGGAGATAAATTTACCAACTAATTACTGCCTTTATTTTATTTGATGTTTATAATAGTAAGCTGGTGTACTTGTGACAACGCTGATCTTGGAAACGTGATCAAAAGTCTCAATAATTGTTACTTTTCTGTTTTCACATTATAGTTTCATTGCATTTATGACACCTCAAATATAATAATTACCTATTTGCTTTTTACAATTGATCATGTGAAGTGAAATGTTACATAGAAAAGAGATCAAACAAAGATGCTTGATAATTTAATGCAGTCCATGTTGGGATCCTAACCATGTGACTAGGAGTTAAATACTCCTAGTAGTATAGAAGTATACTACTAGGAGTGGTATACTTCTGAGATGATAAATGTCCTTTTCAAACTTTGTTTTTTTTTTTCATCTAAAAAGAAAATCTGATACTACTATCAGCCACATGACTGTGAATGCTAAAAGGTAGTGCATTTAAACCTGCAGGAGATGCAACCTAAGCGCTCATTGCTGTTTATTATGTATACTGTCCTACGGCTGCAATATTTAGCACTGTTTAAAAGCCAGAAATACAGTCTCATAAATTTAAAGTTACAAAATGTTGAATATGCGGACATGGACTTTTCTGTCTGTATAATTAGCACTTGAGTTTGTGCGCTCTGTGAGTGTGTTTGTAAACAGGAGACCAGTGGTTTGAGAATCCCTGCGTACCTGCTCTAGCGCAGCACTCTAACAAAGACTGCCTGGGGAAAGTGTGGCTTTCTCAAAGGGACGCTTTTCCCAAATCATTTTTTCCTTCATACTGGCTTTATAGTTTTGGTATTCGGAAAAAAAGCGTAGAGAGACAGTTTTGTTTTGAGGATTTATGTTTGCCGGGCCAACTCAAATCCTCCGTCCTTTTATCCTCATTGTTTTTTAAGGTGCCTTTAAGAGAGAATGGTTTTTAATCAAATTCATGGGATAACTTTTTATGTTACATTTTACAGGCATTTAAACTTTTCAAGATGATCTGTAACTAATATAATGTATGACTGAATGTATTTTTGGAAAAATTTCCGCATGCTACAACTCAAGGTATTTTTGGAAAATCTGTATGGTAGAAGAATCCTCAGGATTTATCATCATGATTATTATATACTTGTTTAGATAGGAAAGGAATCAGGTAAAGACTGTGTAGCATCTTTTTGTTCAGAGTTATGCCAGTGGTACTCACTTGTTGAACTTAATAGCTTACATGCTTAGAAATACCAAGAGTATTACTAATGGGAAAGGCAATTACAGTTCTTCCAAGGGTGATTGCTTTTTTACAAAGCCTCACACGCCCTTTTGCCTGCAGCCAATGAGTTAGGCAAAAAAGTTATTTTCTCTGTATACCAATGGAGAAACTTCAAGGATGCTATGAATCGCTTCTTTGGCAGAAACTAATCTGAAAAATGTAGCCTGTTGTCTTTAGGCAGAGAGGTAGGTGAAGATTTTGGGCCTAAGCGCTAACACATGTCCTTATCTTGTTCAGCTGACAGGTGGTGCTCCAGAGCAGTACAGGCCCTGGGGATGTGTGATTAGATTTCCATCCGAGCTTCTGGCTAAACCAGGAGCTGATCTCTTAAAATGAACACCTTTTAATGTAGCAGTTGAATTATTAAAAGTTTGAGATGTGAGGATAGTAACCCAGTGAAACAACTCTTCCATGCAAACGTGTTCTTAAATTTTAAATGTGATTACAGCCATTGACCTTGGTGACTCAGACTCCATGTAACTTTAAAAAGTTTAAGAGTATTAAGCTATAATTTAAGCCAGTTTCATTAATATTCCTGTCAATTTTATTTTTTTTGCTGTGTCATTTTTAAACTAATGTTAAAAATTTAGACAAAGTGTTAACTACATATGTTAAGGCAGAAATGTGTACAACATGTTATTCTATAGGATGTCTTGATTGTTTTAAATGAAGATATCACGAACAGAGTGGACTCTGAATGCATTCTACAAATGGTAATAGTTGCAATTATAGTAACCTTTCATCAAGTTTTTGTGGCATAATTTGGATTACTCCTGTTCTGTGACGAAAGCGGTGAAGTAAATGAGATTAATGGGTATTTCAGTTTGAGTTTAAAGACAAAACGGTATACTCGGGGTGAGACCTGCAGGGCTACTGAACATAGTAAGCTAGACTTTTGGAAGCCCAACGACCAATGCATCATTCAGCCTGTCTTTCCTGTATCTCACTTCATGCTGACTTTTTTTCTAGAATAGGTTCTGTTACCTTCCACCTTTCAGTGATTTTCAGTGTATCAATGAGTCGGGCACCAACTCATTCTCTTACAAAACAATCGTAATTTTTCACTGCCAGTCAATATTTTACTTAGCCAATATAGAGAATTTCTTTCCATACTTTCTGCATGGCTATCCATTTTGTTACTAATTTTGTCCTCATGTAAAACATTATTGTAATTTCAGAGTACAGTGGTATTTGTTAGGGTTCTTTGCATTTATGAATTAACATTTTACCCTAATCTTTACTACCTACCAGCAAAGTTTTTTCTTGTCTACTTATACATTTTGAGGATTTGGCCATGATTCTAATTGTGTTACTGATTTTCTGCACACAGTGATTTGATTGATAGGCGTGCTACTCTGCACAGAGCACTTTGCATTTTTAAATTTTATTTCCTCTCAAGACAGGATTCTGCTTACCACAGAGGGTAGTTTGGGCGTAAGCCCCACAGCAGGGAAAACAGATACCAAGCTTCAGTCGAATAATGTTGTCTTGGTGGTATCTTAACATTCAAACCTGAAAACAAGAAAGGTCTTCATACTTTTGCTGAATAAATTCAGTATTTATCATAGCTTAATAATGCTTGATGCTATTGGGGACAAAATATCACAGCTTTATTATCACCAAGACCATGATAGGCATCAATGTATTCTTGAGAAAAGTGACAATTTGCGGTTTTTCTAAAAATTTGGGGAAGTTGTATATATTGTTTCAGTAGATTTATATGACGTAAAACTTTTAACTCAGTTTCAACCATGTTTCTTTAGTGTTAAGATTTTTAAATTATTTCAATGAAATAGAATTTCTTGTATTCATTTTAAAATGCAGGGATAAATTACACTACTTCTAACATAAGGCTAATGGGCTTCTTGGAATTTATTTGCTCTTGGAGAAGTACGGGTTAGATTTTACAAGTTTTCCATTCCTTGAGCAGTCATCTTGACTAGGAGCACAAGTGCATGTGATTCTGGACACACACAGGACAGCAGCACTGGTAATTCCAAGTAAGTTTGTTTTCCAGCGAGATGATAGAACAGCTGTCGCTTTTGACTACGATACTTATTTGGAGCAGTCCCAGGACTTGTGAAAGAAATCTTCTCTGTGATTATTGCCTGACACGCAACTATTTATCCTAAGACCTTACATTAACCCTCTCCGCTTTCCCAGGATTACTTTCTCCAGCAGGAGTTAGTTGTGGAGGAAGAAGCTAAGTTAGCTGGTATGACCTCAGCCCTGCCCTTCCCTGAAAAGTGGCCAGGTCTGCCTCTCCTTCCTATATTTCAGCTATGAGCAAGTACTCTTCATAACATGAGCTGTCTGTTTCTAAATACTTGGAAATATTTAAGAATAAGTGGGTGACCAAAGTTCTCCTTTACAACAAAGTTCAACGTTGTACCTAGCAGGTGGTTAGAGTGCCATAAATGGTTTATTTTTACACACATATTTTGATTAGCAATTTCATGCATCACTGCAATTCTTTTCGCCTGTTTTGTTACACTCTGTAGTTTTTTACAAGTATGCAAATGTTGAAGTATATTTAATAGCCCTGATGTGATTAAATGTCCAGCTTCCCCCTAAGATTTTTAGATGGGTCTTGGGAAATTCTGAGATGAGATTATATAACTTGTAATTGAAAATTAACATTAATTCTTGGATATAATTTTCAGTGAGAGCATTATGTAGAACTAATTGCTGCCATACTTATGATTGAGATCTGAGACAATGATTAGAATTATGTTTTCTAAGATTATTTTTCCATGCATGGACTCCCTTTGTACCCTGAAAACTGCTGGCCCAGGTGTACTTGTCTAAAAATCAGGTCCTTAGCAATTAATTTATTGGTGATTTATCATCAGATACAATTGATCTATGATATTTTCACAAGAAACTGTGAATTACACAGGTGGGGACAGTAATATTCCTAGATATTCCAATTAATGTACTTCAGAGTTTTCTAAATCATGTCTGTATAAAATTAATGCATTTTTATAGGTTGAAAATTGATGTACCTCTACTCTGTAGGATGTTATGTTTTCTTTGGTACAGTGTACGGTGTTCTAATTCTTATAACAGGGTTGTTCAGTTTGCCAGCAGGAGGCCCCTCAAAGCAACATGATGCTTCTCAGTTGGCAGATTTCTGTATAAATAAATAACACTTCTCCACACATTCCGTTCAGATACCCAAGTAAGTGAGATAATGCCATATAACTTTTTAAATTTAAAAACTAGCTGTATTATGTCAGTGACCTGTAATAAATAGCACTGCAAGGAGAAGTGACAGCCTCATTCACCTTGCAACCATGCAGAAATAACAGAGCTCTATTTCCATGGCTGGAAGGAGAAGAAGAAAGAAGTGAATGAAAGAAAGAACTGACCTTGGATTGTAGTCGCTCTCATACTAACAGGGGGGAGTTTACACTGACTATTTTTAATGTCTGGAATTTACCACTCAGCATATTGCAAATAACTCCTTGTATGCTGGGCATCAGGATAATGATGATAATGAGGTCATTGATGATAACGACGTAATGGGAATATAGTAAACAATCTTCTGCCATTTTTATGAATCCTGTGTAATTTTTTTAACATCTCATCAATTGGCAAAATATACTGAAAATTTCTTACTGAGTGGATATAGTGACGCAGGGATTACAAATAGTGCTGGGACACGATGGCAATGTGTGTTTAAATATTTCTAATTCGTGGTGAAACAGTATACTCTCCTATATGTCATCTTTCACTTTCCCTAAATAGTGTTTTAATTTTAAACACTAAAATATTTAATATGAAAAAGAAAACTAAGCTATATGCTATAGAACAAATTAAAGCTAAAGCTTATAATTTTTTTCTCAATGAAAACTAATTTTTAGTAATAAAAATATCAACTCTGATTCAAAAATATTTATTCTAAGACTTTCAACACATATATGGAGAGCGTAGGAAAGTGTATAGTACTTGTGGACTTGAAAGGCTTTATTGGGTTTGAAAGGAAAGCCTTTATATCTCATTGGAATTTGTGGAATTCATGCAAACATAGTTGAGTGGAATTCTGTCCCCTGCATTTATTTATGCATTCTGCCTAGCTATTCATTTGTCCAACATGGAAGAAACCTTGTATAGCAGTGAGACCAGGAAGCCTGACGTACACAGACCAAGACTACTTGGCCCTTGCTCCATAATCAAATTATTTCAATCCCTATTACAGGATTTACTGTATTTGCCATTCATAGAAGAACACTGAAAACAATATTTCAAATCTCAAGAGCCTCTGGATGATTGTTGAAAAATAAACATTAAATTTATCACAATATAGTGAAAATAGAGATTACTTTGTATGATTATAATTACAACTTAAAATTATCTGTTTCTAATATTTTTATGGAAATATTTGCTGCAAGACTTCTTAAAAAAGACTTCTCCTAATTATTTTATAGAAACCAAATTTAAGACTCAAGTGATTTGCCTAATAGGTAGCAATCAGTGCAGAGCCTGGAACTGCTGGCTTCTGACATTTTTCTGTTGTCCAGGCAAAGACTCCATAAACCTGGAGAAGAAATAAATCACTATATGGTTCTTGCATTCCATCTTTTGAAGTATGTAACCGCTAACTTTTATAGCATTATTAAAATATTGAATTTATTTTAGAGAAATCAAATGTATATATGGAAAAGCGGAGGCAATATTATTTGTAATTCCTTCACTTAGAAATAACCACTACTTTTGGTATCACTTTTTCATTTTAATTTGATGATTGTCCATTTGTTATGGTACTATATGTATGTGTTCATATGTATGCATATATGTATATGGAGCATAAAGTTAAGATTTGGTCAAGCTATATTTTCCTATTCAAGTAAAAACACTGTTTTCAAGGCTGCAAAATGTATACAGTTGTTAAGTTGTAAATACTTGTGTATAAAAAATAACCAGTACTAACACTTCACACTAGTAACATTTGGTGAGTTAGTAAGTACCTTCTTGATGTGCCTGTGTGCCTCTGTGTCTGTAGCGAGTTTTACAAAAGTGATATCCTACATTCCATTGTTTCATAACTAGATTTTGTATTTATTTTATAACTTGAAGATATTTTCACTTTTGAAATTCTTATCTCACTGATATATTCAGTAGTGCAAGTGTTTTATTCTTTGCAAACTTTACTAAATTCCCTCTGTTGACATCTGTGTTTTTGGTTGTTTCTTTCTCCTCACTTATGTCTTATTTCTAAGAGCCTCAGAGAATTTTCTTCACATAAATCCTTGTATATAACTGTGATTACTTCTTCAGAATAAATTTTTGCACAGTCAGAAAGTAAGAAAAAATTAAACTTACTTCACTACCCTGAAGAAAGTTTGGAAAAATTTATTCATTTCCTTGCTATTAAACAGTTCTTTAAAAATATTTTTGATTTAACAGGTTTCCTAAATGTCAGTATGTCAGCAGTTTGAATACTAACACCACTTTTCCTTTTTATCAATTTTTTCATCTTTAGAGATGTATAAAATCTTGTGCAAGATTTTGTCCTGGTAACTTTCTTAAGTATAATTAAGTGCAAACTTAAGTGTTAAGTATAATTAGTTGTTCTTTTAAATTTCACTGTATAATTTTAAATGGTTTATAGTATTTCTGAATATCTTAAATTTTTAGTTTCTATTAAAACATAAGTCCTCAGTTTATAGTATAGTTTTAAAAAATTGTCACTCAGAAATATAACAATTTCTTTTTAATTTTTTATTACAAATTGTTTAACTTAAATGTTTGCTTATTCTGGTTACTATAAAGCCAGTTATATTAAGATGAAATGTTTTAAACTCTTTAGACTCATCTCTTATAGGAATGCTAAATTTACTTATTTAGTAATCAAACATGGAATACCTAATTTGCATCAGACATTAAGTAATGATCAATAGATGTTTGAAATGTGTATGCATCACTTAATACTTTGTCTACAAAAGAAAACTATCTCAGTGTGGAGTTAAAATCGGAGCTATGCGCTCACATATTCAAAAGCATTTCTGCTTTCCTTTTCTTTATAGAGGCTCAGGTGTTGGTACATATAAAGCTGACTTTTTTTCCACCCTCTATCATTTCCCACTGTAGGAATCAGTGAATGTCTATTAATATGTCTTGAAATTTAGTACTGTGTGATCCTTTCAAAATATTCACAGTCTTTATCTCCCTTACTGAATGTTGTTAACTTTCAAAGTTCTTGAAAAGTTTGCAATATTGCTTACTTGTGACCAAAGTCATGTTACTTTTTTACCTATTCTATTGCTTTTTTTCCCTTTTGCATCAGATTATTTCTAAATGTAATAATAAAGTTATTTTTAAGACACATGGAGTTGGTACTTATGTCATATATGACAACAAATGCATTTGAGTAGTGCTGAAAAATTATTTAAACATGCAATATTTAAATAACATGAAACTTTTTTAGCTGTATACCTCATTGTTTTGAAGCACTTCACTTTCTTTGGAACAAATATAATCATTGACATTATACTTTTAAATAATAGGAATATAATATCATTTTACAGTTACCACCTGGGTATTTTGTTTGCAGAAACATGCCAAAGTTTTAGGAATTTTGCAGTAACATGTCAGAAGTTCTTTTAGGAATTTTTGTCACAGTGCAAAATAGTGTTGCTTTTAAAACAGTGTACTAGTACAGTTATTGGTGATAATGAGCAAATATGTATTTAAATAAAAGAGGAAAAAGTTGGAAAAAAGCTATATTATCTTCTAATCTTTAGAAGTTGTTTTTATTTTCTTATAAAATTAGTTGTCTTGGACCTTTCTGGGACTATCAACTAAGATGAAATAGCAGTAATAATAATAACAATAACAACAACAACAACAACAACAACAACAGTAGCAGCAGCAGTAGGAGAAGCACGTGGATAACGGTCTCTGTTCTGTAGTGTGGCAGTTAATACATGAACCTCCAGCTTAATACATCTGAGTTCAGCTTCTGTATTTGGAACTTACTAGCTGTATGCTCTTGGGAAATTTAATTAACTACTTCATGCCTCAGTATCCTCATGTTTCAAATGGAGGAAATATTTCTATTCTGCAGTCTGTTTCGTTGATTATCTGAGAAAATTCTTATAAGGAACTTAGTAAGACATTTGAATCCTGGTGAGTACTTGTGAAGTGTTACTATATTTTATGTGAAAGTGATACCTTTTAATGCTCATTTTTATTTTAGTTTAAGAGCATTGTCTTTAGTTTTGTACTTTGGAGTACATAATACACAAAGTAAAAACTGATTTTCTGCGGTATACATTTGTTGAGTGACTACTTTTGTAACAGGCAATGTATCAGCAATAATGTCAGAAAACCTAGTGAGGAATGCAGATGAAAAGTTAGATAATTTCTTAATTTTGCAATGAATGGTAAATAAAAAGATGCTCTGATGTGGAACAGAGAGGACTTTATTCCAATGAGAAGTTGTAAGAATTTTCTAGGGAGATAGTTTCTGAAATGAGTCATGAAGATGAATAAGGATTAGTCAGATGAAGAATGGTTAGGAAAGCATTCTATAAAGGGGAACTTGCAACAATAGATTGAAAAAAGTATCATTGACATAATAGTGTACGTGGAATAAAATATTACAGTGTCAAGAAAAACACTTTAAAACCAGAAATTTGAAGAGAGCATTAAATTTAGGTCATACTTGTTAGAAAGTTAGAGGACTTTGACTGTGAAGGAGAAATGAGGAAGGATGAGAAATCAAAGCAGTATGTTTTGCAGTATACATATATCAGGTTCGATGTTGGATACTTTTGCATGAATTATGTACATAGTCCTGAAAATACAATCTGTTAAAATATCCAATCATATCTGTGTTTATATACATTGCTATATATATTTTTTCAATTTCTATATCTGTTTTTCAAGACAGAAGCTGACACTCAGATGTGAAGCATTTATATAAAGAGTTGTAAAGATTACAAAGTGAGAGGATTTGTGTCAAATTTCCTTAGACACGCAAAGCTTAGGGTAGACAGTGTTGGGGGATATTTCAGCAGTTACTTCTTTTACTTCTTCCTTACTAGGAGAGTAAAGTTTAGTTCGGGTGACCCTGATCACTGGGGAAATGGTCATACTTGCTCTAAGCCAATTATCGTGAGTTCCTTTCCTATGCCAATGCCTGGTTTGGTCATGAGAATGGACCGAGTGCTGGTCTGGGCGAGGCTAAGCCTGCTGAGCCCCAAGAGAAAGCTGTCCTCCCTAGTGAGAAGCAGTGGGCAGGTGACGCGCTCCCAGGTTTTCACAAAGTATCATCACCTCTACCCGTGTAGGGCTGGAACAGCCTGTCTTCGGTCCTGTGTGAGGACCCCAATTACATCCTAAAGAGGAAAGCGTTGACCAACTCTTAAGATAATATTTAATAGGCCTTGAAAAATTGACGTAGTGGAGTGTGTGGAATGAAATATTAAAGCATTGAGGAAAACACCTTACTACCAGAAATTTGAACAGAGAATGAAATTTAGATGATAGTTTTTGCAAAGTTACAGGACTTTGACTGTAAGACAGAACTGAGAAGGGATGGCTTTGCTGAACTTCTGAACCAACCCCACAATATGTCTATCTCTCGACTTTATATTCAAAAAAAATAAATTCCCTATTTCAAGGCACATTTACAACCACACTATTTTAACTGATGTGAACCCTAAATGTTCAATCACAGTAGTGTAATGTGTTGAGCAAATAGCAGATTCATTTAAATATTTCTCCTCATTTTAAACTGATTCTTTGTCCGTGGTCATTAGGATGAATTAAGTGAGTTTGAAACAATACCAGCCACCATCCCTGAGGATCTGTAGGGAATACGTGTTGGAAAGAGGTGTGTGATGGAGGGGGTGGGCTGAGTTAGGGTTAGAAGGAACATAAGCATGAATTCCCAATCTCCATTATACAGACAGTAACGTACTTTCATTACACTTTACATTTTTTATAAATCTTAAAATTAAAACAAAAATAATACAAGTAGATGGCTCTCTCCTGGAGTATCTTAAAATGTTCATTTCCTGAAAACCATGCCTGAATTTTAAATCAGATTCTTTGATTCTCATAAAACCTCTGTGGTTAAACTGGAAACTTTGTTTCTTCAGAATTTCTGCCTTCAGAAGCCAATGATGAAATGTTTATCAGCTTTCAGTAGAAAAGCCGTGTTGTTTGCAGAAGACCTAAAGTAGTTCCAGAAAAGACAAAAAAAAAAAAAAAAAGATTAAAACAAAAATGACATCTTTGGTTCCACACATCTATTTTGTGTCAAACTTTCGAGTTTATTTACAGGTAAAAACATTTTAATTTGTAGAAAGATTTAACTTTTTTCCCCTTCCTGAAAGTAGCTAGTTTTTGAGCTCTTGCCATACCCAAGAGACTAGACCAATCATTTAGTCACAAGTTATTACATTACATTTTTTGGAATAATATTTTTGTCTTAGTATTTCTGTAATGATTTCAATGACTATACATTGAATACTCCTGAAAACAATCATGTCATCTGATAATCCTCATTCCACACTTATGAGGAAATTAACTTTTTTTTTCAATTTTCTATTTGTTAATGAGCATTAGAACTATAGAATTAGGAAAAATATAGATATTTTTCCATATGGAGATTTGATTGGTGGAAGATGGACTAAGTGCTCTGTAATATTAACAAATGTCCTGCTTAAAATGTTGAAGATTGTCATGACTTTAGGCTTTTCAACCAGTTAAGGACAGTGTACAAACTGAAACGCCCAGCTATTCTTAGCTGTTGGCAATGATGTGATCTCCTGTTAGTTAACGAGTTTCGTAGCCAGATAACTCATTTTGTTCCTGCCATGCCATAATATTATATTTAAAATTTACTTTTTCTCCTGTAACTTGGTGTAGTATTAGACCACGGAAAGTTCTTTAAACAAATCCTATTTAAAGCTTAATATAGTAAGAGGTGAGGTGGCAGTTTCACTCAGATCTTAGTATGCAAAACATGAAGAATACTGACCTGCCTATGGAAATTTCTCTTAGATACCTTGTCAAACCAGTTTATTATTTATATAGTTTAAATAAGCTTGTAGGCTTCTGTACACTTTAGTTTTATTTATATTACACAACAGTTGGAAGTTACCCAATATTATTGTTGAATTAAGTCATTAGGTGGGAGTAGTTATGTAATCATCTTACCCGTAGGTAAATACTTGTATTTCTGTGTTACATCTACTAGTTTAGTGTTCCAGAGATAGCTCTGTATGTGAGTATACACATTGAGAGTAAAGCGAACTGGAATAGCTGTGAATCCCTTTTCAGGTATAACTCTTTGTAATTGATAAGTGTGTGGTGTTTTATAACAATATTAGACATTTGATCATTAAGTTTTGTTAAATAGTAAAAGTTATCTAATACTTGCACATTTAGTATACTATTTTAAGGATCAGATAAACTCTAATGTAAACAAAACTCATATCTCATTGTATAATCTGTAGAAAACAACTCATGATATGCTTAGCACATTCTTATACACCTTGTAACTAACAAGTCATATTAGTAACAATGAGTGTTTCCACTCTGAAGCACATACTAGCCCAGGATCTATGATAAATCCATAATACACAGGATTTCATTTAAATCTGAATAATGCGCTGAGGGAGCCACAATTTAAACTTATGTTTGTCTAACTCCAAAGTTAAGTATGTTTTTTTCTTATTTGATTCCTCATTTAGAATATGGAACATAAACTTAATTAAAGTGAATCATTTGCAGTTAGTTTTAATTACAATGATTTCTGATGAAGGATCATGGTCACAGAGCATTACATACTTTTTGTATGAAAAGAAAAATAATTTTTGTGTAAAATAAAGAAATATAATAATTCTTGTGTTGCCTGACGGAAGTAGGTATCGGAGAATCAGTTCATCGTAATAAAAAGAATTAGAGGGTGTTGCTCTCAGTTGAGGGCTCATAAGTATTTATGTAAGAAAATGAAATTAAGAAAAGCACATAGCCTGTGTGTCATTTTAAGAAATTGTGCAACATTATAATACTGTAAAATTCTAACTCTCACTTATTTATATTTTCTCTGTGATTTTTAAAATTTTCAGTTGTTTGCTTTAGACTTATCGTGGTTGGTAATAGGAGTTTTAATGACTTACACATAATATCAGAATTTCCATAGGGTTAGATAAAATACTATGTGCAAAGTTTTATCGACTGTTCCCAGTTTTTGCTTTTAGGGGATTATTTTGGAAAGAACTAGAAGGAAATAAAATGTAAGTGTATATGGAAATGTGACATAAGAAATTATACCAGGCATAGGGACATGAGAAAATACATAAGTATCGCATTAATTCAGAACTTGAAGTTTTTCAGAGACTCTTGCTAGACTCAGAACCGCATAATAATTGATAGCAATTGACAAGTGATGATAAAAAATTCTCCAATAGCATTCAGGCAATCTATACTATCCATAGGATTTTTACTTGTTTAGTAGGCAAATAATTTTATGTCTTTAAATATGTACTTAGGTTCTTTATAGAAATTTGGCTGAGAAATGAGAATTTTAAAAAAATTAAAATAATTTCTAGAATAATGGACTCACACAATGTTATCCCTAAATTATAGAAGTACATAAACTCATGAAATTTACGTGTATGATTTTTCTTGTATATCACATCAGTTTTGTAATTGTAAAGGTAATAAAATCTGATTTTAGCATAACAATGGGTGTTTAGCTTGGAACTTGATTTTACCCTAATTCTTGCTAGTAAGTGGCCTATTGTGTCAGAGTTGGCGTTCAATGATAGGAAACTGGAGTCCGACACAAAGGACTTTACTGTTCGTGTTGTAGCAAGTAGGATAAGCATGCTTTTATTAATTGTTCCTGTACCCAGGACCCATAAAATGATGCAGAGGATCCAGATGAAACCTGCTTCTGTAGTGAGTTGTATTACAGAGGAGAAACATGCACTTTGGGGTATCCACTGCCTTTATAGCCATCAGCACAGAGGCCTGCCCTTTGTCTGTAAAGGAGACATTATCTCATCTCTGAAAGTTTCACAACTACAAACACAACTTTGAGAAAGAGTGCCTGTAAAGTGACCTTCCATTCTTGCCATATCTTGCCATATCTTCCATTGGCAAGATATGAAGGGGCACAGGAGACCTCTTGGAAGACTGTCTCTCCTGAAAGGACTTTGCAATTTTCTAACATTTTCTTGCTTTCAAGGAATTTGTAGACAACCTCATTCTATCTTCATTTGATATTCAATAGTCACTTGCTATCTTCAAGTATAGGAAACAAGTAGTTGTAAGTTGATTAGGTAAAATTATCTTGAAATGAATATTTTTATGATCTTTCTAACAATATATCAGCATTTCTGTTATTTTAGATACAATCACAAAAAGCTTATAGTGCCATATAGGCTATATATATATAGTCTTTGGATTCATATATCATTATACCTGATACCAAAAATACAAAAGTAGCTATTTCTTGTGTTTGGATGTTTGTACATACATCATTAGTTCTCATCCACATTGTATTCGCTGTGCAAATGGCTTGTGCTCTGAGACAATCATAAAGCATGATTATTGTCTGAATCTGAAATGTCCTCCCCCCAGGCTCATGTATTCAGAGATAGGGCTTTGGGGGCTGCTTGGATCAAGAGGGCACTCGATCTTCAGTGGATTCATCTACTGATGAGGTCACAGCTTACTTGCTGTTAAGAGGTGTCGTCTTTCCAGAGGTGGTTCACCTTTTTAGAGGTGGGTCCAGGTGGAAGAATGTATTCTTGTTTCTAGCCCTTCTTTCTCTCTGCTTCCTTGCTGCCATGGACCCTTCTACCATGCTTTTTCTTGTCTTGGAATTGGCCAACCATGGACTAAATCCACTTAAAAATGAGCCAAGTAAATCTCCCCTTCTTTAAGTTGTAGGTGTTAGATATCTTGTTCTAGTGACCAGAAAGTGCTTAATGCAACTATTAATCATGATTTTACTGTGCATAAAAATCATATGTTTGCTGGAATTTTATGTTCCTGGCTTCAGCTGCAGAAGGTTATTTCATTCTATAAGCTTTAGTTTAGATTGTGAATTCACAATTTTATTCATGAGTTTGATGTGTCTGTATACATGTAATCTATATAGATATAATTGGGTTTAGTCTTTCCTCTTTTATTTACTTTCTGTCTCATCTGTCCTTTATTATTTTTTTCAGTTCTTTTTTCCTTGAGATTAATGAAAAAAGCATTTTTACTAAGTTTTCTCTATAGGTTTTTCCAGTATATCCTTTTGTATTACTTTTAATGGTCTCTCGGTCTCTCTCTCTCTCTCTCTCTCTCTCTCTCTCTATATATATATATATATATATATATATATATATATATATATACATACACACACACACACATGTATGTATGTCAGTTAACTTCAGTGCAGATTATCTGTACATTTACTTCAAGGAATACTAACCTAGTGGGATGAAGTGTTTCTTTCTTTGTTATTCCCTTAAATTAAGGAATTATCCTGAAAAGAATTCCTGAAAAAAGAACAGTTTTATTTTTGAAAGTGGTGAAGAATATCTAAAAATAAGAACTTAATAGTGATCGATCATTTATTTTTATGGTGTCCTAATATGTGAGGACCCTCACTATTATCGAAGTTCTGTGGGATTGGAATTCAAAGAAGATCTAAAAATATCTGGTCTGTTAGGGATAAGCGTGAAATTAACTTCTCCAACTTGAAAGAGAATATAAAAGAGATGATTACACTAGTGCACAGTGTAAACATGGTTTAACCCAGGCATTGCCCATATATGCCTATCTGCTACAATTTTGGGCTTGAATATGTAAAAGGCAGAAATTGACATAGGGTCTACATAAGTGTAAATTCTTAACAGCTCTTTTTATCTCGAGCCATGCTGAACTTTTCTCCTAGTATTTTCCCTTACCCTTATCCATTGTCTAATGCATCAGCATTCCTTTCTCTTCCTGCTGAATATTCCCCAAGATATCTTTGGCCACAACTGGCAGAAGACAGGACCTTCCGCAATTCAGAGACACCCACGCTAAACACCACAAAGCGAGCTGCTTCAGCTGCTCCTCTAAAGGTCACATAATGCTTTGTGTTTTCCACAACATGACACAGCATGACAGAACAAAGTAGCTGCCTTTGGTACTTGTCAGCATTGTTGTATCAGCTTCAGATGATGAAATGCTTCTGAGTATGCTTTTCCTTTTTTTTGGTGGTTTACACCAATCCCTTTAAAGTGTAATATGCATCAAATAAATGACTCATTTATTATCCTTGACACCTGAACTTGGTAAGAAACACTATCTAGGCATCACTTCAAACCTACATTAGGTTGCTGCTTGCTTTTGAAGTGATAAAATATAGCTAATGGGGCTGGGGATATAGCTCAGTGGCACAGTACCTACCTGGCAAGCACGAGGTCGTGAGTTCAATTCCAGGTGCAAAAAGCCAAGCAACTCATTTTGATTTTGTCTTTAAGTTTCCATGTTTACTTAATGACTATCTTTTCCAAAAACGATATCATATTCTTCTAGTTGTTGTGAAGTACAAAGTTTAGAATGAGAGGGAAATTTTAACTTTTAATTGAGAAATTTTCTTTTTTCCCTTCTTTTCTCTTTTTTTCTTTTCCTTTCCTTCTTTCCCCTCTCCTGCCTAGTTGTCCTTGCCATTTGAACATTTTTTCCTATTTTACAATATCTATTATGCATGTTGGCCCTTATGTACACTTTTGATTTCTCCTACCAGAGAAACAATGTGACATTCACACATGTGTGTCTGATTTATTTCACCTTAAGAGTATCATATCAAGGTGCATTGATTTACCTAGAAATGCCTCAAATTTATCTTTCTTTATAACTGAGTGGTACTCTATAAAACACTGCATCTTCTTTATTCATCAGTTGATGGGCATGTTCATAGCAGCACAGTTTGTAATACTTAATTGAGAAATTTTAATTAAAATTATTGAGTGATAGTTTTGTTTTAATTTGGAAATTATAATTAGGGTCATGCTAGCTGATAAAACGGAAGATCTCTGTATTATGGTAGATTAAACCAAGAAGAATTTATTTATCATTATAGGACAGTTCAATGCAGACATTCCCAGGTGGACTACTGCCCAGTGGCCTACTACTTTCCTAGTGTTCTCACTGTAACTGGTGGGTGTTTGCACCCCCACGAGGCAAAAGAGAATGGAGAATTGCATATGGAAAGTTTCTAAGCGCTAAACCTGATAGTGACATGCATTATTTTGGTTCCTGTTCTCTTGAATAGAGTTCAGTTCATTGCTATACCCAACTCCAAGGGAAATAGGGTGAAACTGTGTACTTATAAATGACTGTGATAAGCAGAAAGTAGTCTCTGCTTTAAGAAACTTAACGTGAAAAAGAAATGTAATAGGGGGAGATTGTTTTAGTGCAGAGAGACACTCATTTGAAGTCAGTCAGCCTTAAAGTAAAAATAAAACTCAGGATTTTATGAGCCAGTTTTAACCTTGAGGAAATTATTAATCTTCTTTCTGTCATAGTACACTAAATACAGAATAGGAAAATAATATATATCTCAAGAATTATTATCAAGATTAAATGATACAAGGTTTATAAAAAGTGTCTAGCATAGTGCAGAGAAACAAAGACTTGAGGAAGGTGGATTTAATGTTTACTGTTAGCCGATTTACTTTTTGTTATTCTGTGATGACCCATAATCATTTGATTTGGCATTAATGTAGTTCAATGCCAAAATAGTTTTTAAAAGAGGAATTATGCATGGTAAGTTGTAGCTACTAAGAAATTGTCCATTTTTGCAGCAGTCCAAAGCAATTGAAGAAATAAATATATATTTAGAAGACATACATTTTGGGATAAATAGGACATGATCTCAATGTATGCTTTTTTAACACACATTGCTAATTTTGCAGATTTTTTCAATTGAATGTATTTGCTTTGGACTTGAATTTATGGAAGAAGGAAAATATAACCTTTCAGGGAATAAAAAAATTATGCATATCTTTTAGGTACACATATGTCCATACATGTATATGCATATACACACATGCAAGTGCATACATATGTGCTGTGTATGTGTGCATATTATCACACATATGAGGCAGAGAGAGAAAGACAGAGACCTTAGCTATCATTTCTCTAAACTCTACTCTGTGGTATTGTTTCTCTTGTAATTTTAGCATTCATGTATCTTGGCTTTTCATGTCATTGTAAATCTATATCACAGTTATACATTCATAAAGAAGAAAAATATGCCACATATACCATGACTTATAGTGTAAATAACCCATGAGAATCCACTTTCAGAAAAATAGAGCTTTCCATTAATTAACAGTAATGACATGATTTATGGGCTCCTTGTCTTTGGATGTTAAATAATCTATAGGGTCCAAATCCATATTAAAACTAAATATGAAATGTAAAACTGTACTTTTATAACCTGAATACAATTGAGATTCCTTCTGAACTTTCTGAGACCCCTGGTCCTTGGCTGCATATGAATTTAGACCATTCATTTATAGGTTCAGATTTTAAAAGCTTTTCTCCATTTTAATTCATAAAATGATGAAAGAGTTTATATTTAAACATGAAATTTTCTCTGCACTAAGAGTCTAAAGTACTGGAAAATTTATGTCAGATGCTGTGAAATAGAAACAAACTGAGCCCAAGGTCGTCTTTGCAGAGAAGGGAGACTTTCAGGTTTAGACTGGAGCAAAAATTTCAGAGCAGGTGTAGTTTTTAGAGCAAGTGTTTCTTTTTGTTAGGAATAGTTGCATTCTAAACTTAAAACTCCTCAATTTCAGTTATTTGTTTTCTGTGACACCACAGAAGTTAGTGGTTTGGAGTTTTCCTCAGTTTTGTGGCAGTTGTGTTGTCTTTGCATTTGTTAGGTGGCTCCTGAGCTATTTGTCTTCTCCAGTGTTGTAATTAATTCCTAGCTAAGTAGTTGATGTTAATTTACCTAGACAGGGTTTGATTTTTGTCTCGTGCATCCAGAACATACATTCAATTTCAGAAATTACTCATTTCACAAGACCTGCCGCATGCCGGCAGACAGACAGATTACACATTCCAGGATGCCAGCAGGAAATCAGGAACATTCTTTTCATCCTGGGACTGGCTGTGATGCGGAGAGGTGAATGCATCCCGTTCACGCTGCTTCTGTGTACTTTGTGCTATCAGTTGTGCGACTGTGTATCCTTGTCTCTCTGTGCCTCATGTTATTTGCTATGTTCAAATGTGTCTGAAGGTGGTCGCGATGCTTGCCTGTTAATCCTTTTGTTTGTTTTTCAACACTAAATTAGGTTGTCCTGCTGGTAATATCTACTGAGGTTATTTTCAGGACCTATTATTTTCCTCCCTTTTCTCATTCAAGTAAAATACTCCTTTAGGAATAACAAAGTGTGGGTATTTGTGTAATACATATCAGGTGTATTCCAAGGATTTTCTGGACCCTAAAAAGGTATTAAGATTGACAGGTTGACTTAAAAAAAAAAAAACTTTTTATTTTCTTCTGTGGGAGTAAATGTGTGGCCTTACCTGAGGGAATTTAGGCCCTCTCAGCTGAGTGAATGGGATGAATATTTTCATGCAGTTTGTTCTTGCTTCTTGGTTCCATGTTGGTGGTAATCATTAGCAAATCTTTGTATAGCAGGCATTACGAGCATTCTAAACATACCTGTGTTGCATAGCAAAGCTATTGCCCTTGCCCCTCATCGACCCCAGAATGGCACATTTTTTTCTTATTCCCTGAAAAGAGATGGGTGACTGAACAAAATAGAAAAAAAGTTAATTCATTATAAGGACCATTTTATAATAACCCTATAGTAGTCACTTATATTATTATCATAATATTTTACAATGATTATTTAATAGACAGATGGTAGTTCATATTACACTATCAGAGTAAGGCATTTCCCTGGGCCAAATCATTAGCAACCCAGTTTTCAATTAGAGAGGAAGACCAATTATCCAGAGTAGGTTTGATTTTAATTATGGAGTGATTAGGACAGCTAGGTAACCAGCCCAGAGGAAGGAGAGCTCAACTGCGTGTGTGTGTGTGTGTGTGTGTGTGTGTGTGTGTGTGTGTGTGTGTATGGGTCCTTAGTATGCAAACTTATAAAGAAAGACCATGCAAAGAAGCTTTTTAAAATGAAATGGACTTTTTTAACATCACAAAATCTATATTCTTTTACTCACTTGATCAATGAAAAGTGAATTCAAAATGCTAAACTGGCCATTTGTAAACTAAACACTATTGTTTCTGTAAGAAAAAATGCAAATGCAGAAGAAAAGGATTATATATTAGCAATCCCTGTGCAACGTGGTTTGTATTTAGGATGATTTGATATTGTGTCATCTCATTAATAAGTCATTGATTTCGGGAAACATGAGTGAGACTTCAAGCAGTAAGATAGCTTGACTAAATTCCTGTTACTTCCTTTTGGCTACCAAGATTATTATCATTATCATTATTATTTTACTCAAGTGCATTTTCTGCATCTCCATTTACTCTCTGAGTTTTTCTAACTATCTCTCATCAGTTTAACTCCAACACATCTAAACCAATTCTTTTCCCCCACAAACTAGGTTCTTCCTGAAATTTCTGTCTTCTTCTGGGAAAGGGATCTGTATTGCAGAATTTCCTCAGATATGAATAATTATAGTTTTTATTACACTGTCATCATCTTTTACTCTCAGTTTTTGAAAATTTCGTATACCAACTCCTTAGTCTATCTTTGGGCTATCATTCCTATCCAGATTCTCAAAAGCTTACAGCTAGGCTATTCTAGCATCCTTAGTTGACCAGATAGTCTCATTTCTCTGAATAACCCTTTGATTAGCCAGCCCTGGGTTTATGCATCTATTCTACTAAAAATTATTCCACTGGCTATTATATGAAATATAAAATATTTTCCCTCAGTTTCAAGGACTTCAGTAATTTATTACTACCTAACCAATATGAAACACAAGGAAGGATCCATTGATAGTGGAAATCACTGAAAACGATGGGTTTAAAAAGTAATTTAATACTATTCTACATATAAGTACTCTCATGCTGCAATTGGATCACAGACTTACTAGAAATGGGAAATACTTCTTGGCAGTATACTATGAAATTGAACAGTGTCGATAAGCCCCCTAACAGCTAATTAATTAAACTGAGCAGCTTTGTTTTATTAATATAACTCAAATAATTGGGGAGAGAAGATTTTTAATCTTGCATAAACTAGTGGTTCTACTGAAAAATGTAATCATGATGAACTTTATTTAAAGTACAGTTAACAGGGCCTTGCTCTGTAAGATTGTGATTTATTTACTGATTCAAATTCACTTGATGACAATCTCTGTAGTTAAGGCCTAGGAATGTATTTTTGTGAGAATGCAAGATATTTCAAGCTGTAGTTCAGAGACATACTGTGTGTTATGACACAGTCACTTTTGTTAATGAAGGGCTCTGAAGCTAAAGAAAATATTTCTGATAGTTGGAATGAGAAGAGCTATAAATATGGTGAAACAAATTTTTCATGGCATCTATAAGTGTCTTGATGGGTGATTGTTAGAAACATCTAAATATTAATATGTTGTCATAAAATATTGTATCGTTACATTTTGGGTGACTCCAGGAATGAAAGAAAATGGGATTAATCATAATTGCTTAGGCTAGAGGTATTTATCATGATCAAAAGCCTGTCCCAAGGTGGAATACATATATATATATATAATATATATAATATTAGAAGTTGACCAAAAATACTATTTTTGCAAGAGGAATGTACCTGAATCCTTTGGAGAGTCATTAGCGGATGCAAGGATTTCTTTATTCTGCATTCGCTATTCTAATTGACTTTAGGATTTAAATAAGCTTAAAAGTAATGGCACGTTAAGTCAAATTGGGAAGTGTTAACTCATTACCCATAGTAAAGAGGCAAGGAAAATTAATCCCCCAATTTCTGAGTAAAGATGTAGCTCCTTTGATTTTAGGATTATTCGCTTAAAAGCCCAGTTCAAGGAGGGATATGTAGAAAGACTGAAGGGGATTCTATGACATCTTTACACTCAGCAGAAATCCCAGTGGCCCCGCCTCCGCACCCCTCCACACAGGAGCACAAAGTTTTCTGCAGGAGTGGAAGAATGGTGACCAGGTGGAAGCGGTGTGTTAGGGAGCCAGCAGAGAGCTGCCGGGATTTGAGTGCAGTTTCTGTCGGAAGGAGAAGGTCTGCACTTCCGATTACCATGTTACAGGTATGTCCTTAAAAAATATGCTTTGAGATGGGAAATTTTATATAAATGTATCCAACTTTAAATGTTTGCAACATTCAATTTTTTACTGCCAAGGAGAGTGCATAGGACTTGGCAAGCAAATTGAAACTAGAGTGTTCACCTTTTTTTAACCTCACCCAGATGCATATGTTATTGTCAAAGACATTTGACTAAAAGTTTGTGCATGTTGACTCAGTAATATTTGCTTGCTTATTTTGGTGCACTAAAATCTTAGTATTTGTCATATCTTAGGTGGTTCATGGTTGGATTAATGGGCAGAAAAATTTGAGTTCAAGCAGAAAAATTCATACATCTCATTCTGATAAAAGCAAGTGAAGAACTAGTGCTTAAAAGTGATATTCAAAGGGATGTGTCTAAATATAGTTATTTTAAAAGTTAAATAAAATATTACTTGTGACTCACAAAAGGAAAGCATAAGATGTGAAACTTTGTACTAGAAAAATATTAATCTTCACTTAAACCGTATATTATTATTATTTTTATTATTCTTATAGAGCATCACACATGCTAGGCAAGTAGACAGTCTAAGCAAGTGCTCTACCACTGAGCTATATACCTGTTTCATACTGTTTTTTATTTCAATGATTGTATGAAGACAGCATAGCAATAGGCTTTTTTGGTGAACTTAATTGAGATCAATGAATTGTCTAAATGTTAGAAAAATGAACTATACAAGTGCTTATGCATTAGCTTAAGAATGTGTCTTTATCGTTATACTTTATAACCAGATTTTCTGTGATAGTTTCCCATTAGAATATGTGTGTAGGGATAGATTAAACACATAATTACTGTAAACTATAGGTAGTGCATCAAAATTTTGGGTTGCCAAATGTCTCTGTTCCATGCATAGATTAGCTTCTTTTGTTAGTACTTTTACCAATTAGGAAAGATAGTATTTTCAAGTAGTGGTATGAATCATTCAAGATCTGTGAGTGACTTAAATTTATTATGTTTATACATGCATATTTGTGAGGGAATGTAGGATATAACCTACATAATATACATGGTTTTCAACCAGGTAAACCAAAACAGATTATTTTTTCTTTTCCAGACTGATATTTTACTTTTGTTTCTCAGCTGCAAAATCTTTCATCTGTCCCAAGATGTTTATAGCAAAATAACATCCATTAATTTTGTAAATAAATATTTGAAATTCTACATACCTCTGTAATGAGCCTCATTTCTAGGACCCCTGTATTCACTGAAACTGTAACATTTTTACTACATCAATTTACTTCGTAGATTCTGGCTAATTTATAAGTATTTCTGTAAGGTGGTCTCTGAAATTTAGTTACTACAATTTGATTGTCACTGCAACATGATAATTGTTCAATCAAAACATAAAGATTTATTGCAAACAAGTGCTATTTGATTTTATGTCAAGCAGAATAAAATATAAGGAAATTATATTTAATTGCAGAAGTCCTAAATGAAATCTCTAGTGGCTATTTTGAATTAACAAAAATAACTCATAGACCTGTGTAAATTATTATGCATAACAAATAATAGTGTATATTATACTGTCTTTGCAATCTGTGTGTTTAATGGGTAAAAACAGAAGCTTAACTTTTGAATTATGTACCTGTATAACATGCACCTATATAATCGAAGGGATCTTGATTTTATAGGAAAGATAATATGTTCTGGACCTGATCCTTCCTGAAAGCTATAATTATGTGGCAGGGCTAGTTGTTGCCATCAGTGGGGCTCTTGCAAATGCTGCTGTCAGGTGAGGCATTGTATGGGTTCCGTCAGGTAGATTTGTACTGTGGCTAAATATTTACTAACTGAAAAAAGCTTCAGTGTATGCAGGATCAAAACAGTCATCAGTAGCATCTAGAGGACCAGTGGCTTGACATAGACACTCTGTTTTTTTAATTAGTTGTTGATAGTATTGAAAAATGTCCTCTCAACAAGCTAATAAAATAGTAGGCTTATTTAAACCAAATTTCTTTCTTTTTGTTCTTGAGGGAGATTGGCTGTTAAAACTTACCAAGTTTAAACTACTGTGACACAAGTAATTTTTCCTTGTGGATTTGCTTGCAAACTAAATGTATACAGTTCCAAGAAGAAGCATGTGGATGAGGTGAAGATAATTTTCATCATAGTGTTTGCATCTAAACAGTGTCATTTCTTTTTATTTCAACAAGGTTTTAACAAGGAAAAACTAGTCCTGGGAGACCTGGTGTTAAGTAAGCATTGGAATAAGTAACCGAGAATCTTTTACTGTGAGCTGGCATCTTTCTGACTTAAAGGTAGTTGAGGTCCTGTCTAAAGTGATATCTGAAATACGTTTCATCTCATGGTCCTTTTTATTTTTAATTTTCCATGTAAGTTTCAGAAATTTGAAAGTGGATTTTTAATTTTTGTTTTGAGTGGATAGGTCAGGGGGGTTTTTTTGGAACCTTATAAATAAAAATCTTTCCATTGTGTCATATCTGCCTTAACTACACCGTAAAGTTAATTAAGCAAGAGCTGGGCATTGCACAGGGATTAATGACTAACAGGGAGGAGTAGATGGCCCAAGGTACAGCCAAGGGCCATTAACATCCACTGGCTATTAATTCCCAGAAAATGCCCAGCGTTGAGCTCATTATTGCTATTATGAACTGAAAATAGAAAAGAAATATAAGCATATTGATTTTCTAAGGGTGATGCAGTTTTAATTGATATGTACAAGGCATTCATGGAGAACCTATTTCTTGTACAGCAGCCAATGGCGTTGCAGTTTTCATTTCTCGTGGTTCCATTTGGCTTATAATTAAGCAATAAGAGTTGTAGACTTAGGCATTTCATAGGGATTAATGAATGGCTGGGTGGAGTTAATTGCCTAAAGTATAGTCTCAGGCCATTATCCTCAGTTGGTCACTAATCTCAAGGAATTTCTTTGCACTGAAGGAATTCTTTGTAAGAAGAAAAATATCTTCAATTATCTTAATATTAATCCCAAAGCATTTTTATTTTCTTGATACATATCCAATAACAGAAAGTCCTTTCTGTTTATCCCTTTCATGATTACTTCTTTTTGAATGTAAATAGTATAGTTATAGCATTTAAATAGAGCTTGTTTGATAAGAATATGTTCCATTGATAAAATAAGTGTATGGAAGCATTCATTTTTATTTTTAATTTTTTTTATTTTAACAGAGAAAAGAAAATTTTAAAAAGACAAAATAGAAAAAACAAGAAGAAAATTAGAATACAGAGTTCAAAATTATTAATACCATAAAATTGCTAGTTGACACATTACATATTGTTAACAATAGTTGTTAAAGTTACAGAGTCAGAGCATAAAATGTGGCTAGACACTCAAACATTGACAGTACAAACTCTTCTGTTCAATGATCTAACAAAAACCCAGTAATATGGTCATGTATTTTACACACTATACATACCTTTATATCCTTTAGAGAACTTTCTTTCCCTTTTACTTTTACAGTATCTATTATATATATATTATACTTTTATATCTATTATACTTTTTTGGATACCATTATTCTGTCTATTCTTATTATTGGAAGGATTCTTTTTTTGACCTTGTCAGTCAGTACCTTACATTTATACACATACATATACTATGTAGGTGTGTATGTGTTGTGCTGATTCTTATCTTTATTAAATTAAGCTATTTTTTAATAGTGCAACCTGAAAGAATGACTTTGATATCTATTAGTTGGTTATATATATATTTATCCAATTTATATGCAGTAGTTATAGAGTAGTTTTCCTGGTCACTGTTCTTTGTAGTATATATATTATCAATACAAATTATCCTTGTAATTCTCTCATTAGTGTGTTACAGCCTATCGTACTAATATCTCTGTTTTTACTGTGTTGATAATTTATACGTTAGCTGAAAAGTCAAAAAATAAATGGGATTATTAAAACTAAATAAGTAGATTGTAAAAATGCTTATTTATTTTGAAATCACCAACGAAGTGAAAAGAAAATCCAGAGTGGGAACATCTAAAGAACTCTATCTAGAACATATAAAGAACTGAAGAAAATCAGACGCCCTAAATTGAAAGATCCAATCCAGAAAACAGGCATATGAGATGAATACACACTTCTCAGATGAAGAAGTATAAGTGGTAAATAAATATAGGGAACAATGTTCAAAATCATAGGTCATCTGAGAATTAAATATTAAAATAACACTGAGATTCTACCTCACCCCAGAAAGAATGGCTATCATCAAGAAATGAGTCAGTAACAAATGCTGGAGAGGCTTTGGGAAAAATGGAACTCTTCTCCACTGTTGGTGGAAGTGTAGACTGGTGAAGCCACTGTGGAAACCAATGGGGAGGCTGCTCAAAAAACTATGATTAGAGGTCTAATGACCCAGCTGAATTCCCCTTCTGGGTATTTTCCCAGAAGAACTGAATGCTTCATACCATAGCCATATATGTGCACCCATGATTACAGCAGCATAATTTGTAATACCTAAATCATGGAAACAACCCAGATGCCCATCATCTGAGGAATGGATTTAAAAGGGCCGGGGGTTTAGCTCAGTGGCTTAAGTGCCTGCCTGGCAAACGTGAGGTCATGAGTTCGATCCCCGGTACCAAAAAAAAAAAGAAAGATATTTTTATATAATAGAGTACTATACAGCTATAAAAAAGGTAAAATCAAGGCTTTTATAGGTAAATGGGTGCAACTAGAGACCCAATTATGAGTGAAATAAATCAAATTCACATATGTAAGCATCATATTTTCTCCCTAGTGTAAGAAACTAAAAGTAAATAAGATACAAAAATCTGCAATAGATATTGAGAAAGGGAAAGAAACTGCTTACAAGGAAAGAACAACTCGGCTGGAGGAAAGGAGAAATGAAAGAAGGGAAATGAAAGAAAAAATATAGTATCTAACATAGTTATTCTACTATTTTCTTTCAGCTCATTGAAAAGATCACTTTGTACTTAGATTGTTTGACTAATTTTGCATGTCTATATCTTGTAATCTCAGCAACTACTTCTAAGGCAACAATAAGCAATAAGCAACTAATGTTAATTTCTTAGCCTGTTTTGAAATTCTGTATCATTGTTTTTATTTTTGTTTACCACTTCTTTAAATGCTAATTTAAGACTGTGTAAATATCACATTGTTTTTCTGGTGTGAGAAATCGAAAGTGTAAATAAGGACCAAAATATATAATAGATATTGTGAAACAGGAAGAAAACGTCCAAATGGAAAGAGGAACTAGGGACAGCTGGAGAGGGAAAGGAAGAAAGGAGAAAAAATGATGAGAAAAGATGGAAAAAAATGGAAACAGCATTTGTAAATAAGGAGGGGAAGGGGTTGAAGGAAAGGGTAGGGGAATGGAAAAAAAATCAATCAAGTTATATCATGTACAGGTGCAAATTTCCTATAATGAATGTGATCATTATTTATGCCTAAAATTTACCAACTTAATTTTAAAAAATCCCATTTTGTAACTAAGACTGTATATAAACTAAAAGGCAGAGATTATTAAAATGGTATTTAGTGTAATGAATGTCAACATTTAATTTTTTGTGCAATGACAGAATTGATTGGATTCTAGTAAATTCTAATGCTAGAACTTGACTGGTTTTAAATAGCATAGATAAAAAGGGCCAATGTGAAATTTGAACAATATATTTGAAAACTATTCCTTAATTATGCTAAGTACAGGTGATATTGAACTTATTTTAAGTAGAAGAACTGACATTCATAAATTTATTCATAGGACTATACATATATAATAATAACAATAATAATAATAATTACCACGTCATAAAAAAGTTTCAAAGTCCTGGATAAGTTTTTATTTTTTGTTTATTTTTATGTTTTTAGGGGGTACTGGTAATTGAACTCAGAATATCGCACTTGCCAGGCAGGCGCTGAGCTGCTGAGCTACATCCCCAGCCCAATTTTGACAGCTACTTGACAATATGACCCTTGTCTCCAAAACGTGTAATACTTTCCCTATTTGTGAAGTGTAAACAACTAAATGTTAAATATTAAACAATTAAATGTTAAATATAAACATTTTTTGAATGTTTATCACAATATGCTTTCATTGGTAAAAGACATTAAGGAAAATAGCACGTGTGTGTACATAGTTAACTTTTATAAAAAAAAAATTCCAATGAAGAATTAAGGCAATTTTATGCATGAAATATGCTTCCTTGTCATTGGCTCACCTAGATAAATAACCTTGGTTCTTTAGGTGTATAGCTATGCCTACATTTCAAGAATTAACCAAATAATTTGAATGTTTTCAACAAATAATTAAAGAATTCAACCTCAGAAATAAATATTAATTAATGTTAGTCTTTTAACATCAAAAATGTCCTAATTATAGTTGTAGTTTTTCCAATATATTTTATAATAAAGGGCTATAATATACAATAAATTACTCATTATCTTCACTTTCTACTATAATATTACATATTTTGTTTCTTTGTATTTTCTTTTTTAATATTTTATTTTATTTGTATATGTTTGCAATTCAGTTTATAGTCATTCTGCATGGTGGTTTACTGTATACACTGTGTGGCACTTTGAGTGTCTTTG